>CACRXK020017294.1:0-10738 GCA_902702795.2 Paramuricea clavata
GTATACCAAGCTGGCTACTAAGAGAATACGCAGAAGTTTTGGCCCTTCCTATTACCAGCATTTTAAATTCATCCTATCTCGAACATAGTTGATAGTTGGAAGAAAGTTGGAAGAAAGCCGATGTCGCCCCGGTACTTAAGTCAAAACCAATTAAAGACGTTTGTAAGCATATTCGACTTATCTCCCTGACTCCAATCATGTCCAAACTGGCCGAAGAATTTGTAGTGGAACTATTCGTTCAGCCTGCTATACTCTCTGTCCTTGACAAAAACCAGTTTGGTGCGATACCAGGATCATCAACGACCAATGCCTTAATTAGCATGATTGACTGCTGGTCGAAAGCCACCGACGGGAATCGAGCAACGGTACGGGTTGTCCTTTTTGATTTAAAAAATGCGTTTGATCTAATTGATCACAACCTGTTGATGAGTAAGCTTCGCCAATTAGAACTGGATAGACGTGTAATTAATTGGTTAAAAGACTTTTTAACTAACAGATATCAAAGAACTAAACTGGCTAAGGACTGCTATTCAGAATGGGGCCGAGTGCCATGTGGAGTTCCACAAGGCACTAAACTCGGCCCTTGGCTTTTTCTTCTAATGATCAACGATCTTGCTGTTCCTAATGCAAACCTATGGAAATATGTTGATGATACAACCGAGTCAGAAATCATCCCTAAAGGAGCGGTCAGCAATATACAAGAATCAGTAGACCATACCAACAACTGGTCTACTTCCAATAATCTTCACCTTAACCTTGACAAATGTAAAGAACTTCAGATCTCTTTTAGTAAACAAAGTAGCCATTTCCAACCATTATCAATCGGAGAACATCGTCTCGAACTTATTACAGAATGCAAATTACTTGGCATGATTATCAGTGATGACCTAAAGTGGAATAAACATATAGATAACATAGTCAGCAGAGCTTCCAAAAGAATTTATTTTCTTGTTCAACTAAAAAGAGCAAAAGTCGAAGTTAATAATCTCGTTAAATTTTATAAAACCTGCATCAGATCCCTACTGGAGTATTGCTGTGCAGTTTTCCACGATAGCCTTCCTGACTATCTCCATCTGCGCCTGGAAAGGGTACAAATTAGGTGTATGTCCATTATTTATCCCGCAACCACCTATGAAAACGCTCTAGAAAATGCCAGTCTGTCCAGCCTGAAACAACGCCGAGAAAAGCTTGTAGCCAAACTATTCACCAGCAGTATAAAAGACCAAGATCACCAACTGAATTGTCTGTTGCCGAACAAAAAACGATCCTGCTATAACTTTCGAAAGAAAAATACATTTACTTTACCTAAATGTCGAACTGATCGCTATTAAAAACACTTTTATCCCTGCCAACATTTTTAAGCTTAGCAATTAATCGTATTCTAATTTACACTGAAATTTTTAACTTCTTTAAATTTGTAAATTATGCATGCAGTTGAGTAATGTTTTATACACCTAGCTAATTATTGTAAAATTCAACCTGCTGGTTGCAAGGCAATTCTATTAAAACGATCTATCTAAGGTGGAACAATTTGCTCTATTTAATAATTCCTCAAATGAATGTGCCTTCGTATTGAATATTGCTTTTCATGCACGCTCTTGCTCTCTTTCTAGTTTACGTTTGCCTGATGCCTTACACAAAAGTGCCAGACTGTATGACAATAGGTTAATTGTGGAAGGACTGAGGTTTTATAGAGGTCCAGCTTGGCTTTTGTGGGGATTAGGTTTCTGAGTCTTAAAATTACTCCCACTTTCTGACTGGAACACTTGCATACTTCACTGATGTGCTTATTAAAGTTTAATTCATCATCTAAGTCTATGCCAAGGATCTTCAGTGACTTATATAACCTTCAAAGCACTAAGTACAATAAATCACTATGAATATAAATCATATACACCCCAGAAACTGTACACTGACTGAATAACTGATTTGTTTGAATTTTTGCCACTCATCACAGTACTATAAAGTTTAGATAGAAAGTTTATACTGAAAACAACATTCACTCAAACTCATGATTTTCCATTGCATTAGATCTACTGTAAACTATAATAGTATCTCACACTTGTACACCACATGCTGAAACAATATCCATAAGCTGTTGTTTGTAATTTTGTACAAACGATTTTGAATCCAAAGATACAGGCTCAAATATTTTAGAGAGAAAATGTCAAAAACTCAAGTATTTATAATAAGACATTAATTAACCTTTAAGTGGCAATTATGCACCCAGATACCTTACTTTATTATTTTACTCTGTCTACAGCCAGACGATTTTACTTGTGAAAGGGGTGCTGCCACTCAATGGATTAAACATTGTATTTGTTTAGTTATTCAGCAAGACCCCCCACTTGGGGGACATATGTCAAACTATTACCCTCAGTGATGACATTTCCCTCAGGGCAAAGACTCCAGGTTAATGTCACTATCTGCAATATTTTGGCAAATCCCCCTCCATTCCGGGTCTATAAATGAAAAATATCGCCCAACTCTGTCTAAGACATATCAATTTTTGTGAATTTTAAGGAGGGGGCTTTGTGTGAGTGCATATAAAAGTCGAGAGTAAAAGGTCGATAAAAAGTCGTTGAGAGTAAAAGTCGAGAGCAAAAAGTCAATAGTCAACTGCTATGGCTGTGGCAGTAGTTTTGTTTATAAATATAGAACCTCGCTGCACAACATAATTATAAAGCACATTTATAAGAGCAATTGGAAGAGATAATCGAACAGGCCATTTAATGTACAGTAGTAATTTCAATAACACATATTACCACCCGATAGACTTGCACATACAACAAAATAATCCTCTTTTTACTGGGCTTATATATATATAAGTTCACAATTGTATGAATCATCTTGTTTAATATAAATTGTTCAATAAATAAATAAATTTTTATTCTCTCGACATTTAGATACACTCGCTTTGTGTACAGAGGGGATGAATAAATTTCTACATCTAAAAGGGAGGAGGGGGTAAGTCTTAATTTTATAATTATAAAGATGACACAGCTACAAAAAAATGAATGCATTAAAGTTGATATTAATAGCATTCAAACACATGTCACAAACCTTTTCATCCTCTTACCTTTTGTTTTTAGTTCTTTTGACTTTACTTTGTGGTATCCCATATCCAAACCTTCGATTGTAGGAGGCAGAGAATGTTTGGAATGTTAATGCTCCCATAACAATTAAACTTGCACTCTCCCTCATTATAGTGACAGCTGTTTCCTCAGACAACATGAGAAAGTCCATATTTTCAAAATCTTCAAAATAATGCTTGCCATTTTCCAACCAAGCTTGCCATTTTCCAACCATTTTTCATCATCAACAACATTTAGTTATTAAAGAACTGAGATATGTGATAAATTACCACAACATGTGGCTTCCCATCAACAACTAATGATTTGTTACAATGACGACGTACTTCCCTGTTTGTCACCAGAACACTTTAAGGTGGCTCCCTACAGTTCTCTAAAATTCTAGGTATTTTGAGTAACGTTCGCTTTGAACCGAAATTATTTCAGATACACTTAAGACAAGGCAATATGATCATTTCCAGGAAAGTTCAGAAGCTGTGTGCTGTCCATTTATGAACAAATTAAAACAGTGTTCGTGTTGCCATGGCAACCATGATGTTTAATCTTTTGCACTTTTATTGTCTAATTTCACAATAAATTGACAATATCTATATTTTCCTTCGGTGAATTTTTCTGAAATTTTTTTTTGAAGATTTATGGCCCATAAAGGAAAAACATATCAAAATTTGAAGGGAATTTACAAATAAGTTTTCGAGATATTCGTGAATGACGGTTACAGAAAAAGTTATTTGTAGAATTTCTTAAAATTTGGATATGTTGTACCACTCGTCTTGTATAACAAAAATACAAAGTTCAAAAAAATTTCACCGAAGAAAACACGAGAAAGTCATCACTAAAATCGGCGTGGCCAGCATGAAAAAAATCGACTCGACATGAGCACGATCTGCGCGTGCGTGTAAATTGTAGCGTGTGATTTATAGTGATTTCAACTTTTTGGCTAACAATACATACGAAAACAGATATTTCTGACTTGTTTGACATGAAAATAAAATATTAATCTTGAAAATACTAATAAAAAACACTATTATACGCATTGTATTAAATCCAGTGCTAGTTTACATTTGTTTTTGTTGTTAAAATCGGTGTGAAAACTTTTCAAAACATCGAACTACAAGTTTAACTTTTCATATAAAACAACTCATAACTGTTTTATTTGATTTAGCATATAAAACGATACCTGTGAATTGAATTGATTGACAGAACTTACATAAGTTTCGGCGACAGTTCACTACTGTTTATAGAAGACAGTATCATTTCAGTTTGACAGTTCGCAACACAACAAGTTGAAAATTTTGAGCAATATAAAAGACAATACTGAACGTAAATACGTATAAACACACTAAAAGATTGGCTAAACTAGTTAATAACATACGTACTGTTCGAATTCACAAAAAAATTAGGATTATAATGAAAAACTGGAGCTTTCTTTGTAGATAAAAATGCCAAAAACTTCCCGCGGCTTGTTTCAATATTTTTGCCGAACAGTAAACACGACGATTCCACGCGCAGGTCGCGAGGATGAAGTCTGATCTATATAAATCATATTTAAACTGTACTAACTGTAGGGAGCCACCTTAAGCTGAAGTTGTGAAGCTCCTTAAAGTACTCTTTAAAACCTTTCGTCACATTAGCACTCCTGAATAATTACAAAAGACTTCTCATTTCACCAGCAAACTGAGTATCGTCCTTTTAATTTATTTCTTCTAAATCTTTTCCCACCAGACCAACTAGAACATAACATCTTACGGCAGAACAACAGTGAGGAAAATATAAAAAAAGCTTCACTGATAATTTGAAACAAAAACATTAACTTCTGAATAATAAAGTTGTTATTTATGTAGTCTTCCATTGCATAAATATAAATACCCTGAAAATAAGTCTGTCTGCAGAGGCACACACCACAAAAATAATGCCCCAAGTTGAATCTGATGAGCATATCACTACTGACGAAGCAGCCATGCTGATGCCACACACAAACAAACATTCTAAATTTAAACGACTTATATTGTGGTATATGTATTTCTCTCATTCTTAATTTATAGGTAATGGTAAGTCTATAACTATACACAATATGTTGCATTCCACAAAATTGTAATGAAAATGTCCCGCAAACGAAGATTCAAATTGTATTAGTATGACTGAACTAGAAACTATGCATGTATGTATATAACCTTTAAACCACCCTCAAAATTCACCTCGGCAATTGCCGACGCAAAAGCAGAGGCAAGTTACGATTTTTCGTAGTTTGCCTCGGCAAAAAAATGTGCGGAGGCAATTCCACCCATTGTACCTTAAATAACAAACGATAGCATCTGTTCATTTTTTGCTTTAATTTACAAACTACAGTTGTCATTTTTTGTATCACTTCTTTGTTCAAATTGTTGTCATCGACGTTGGGTGAACAACAGAGGATTTCATTCATAGCTACTTTACAAAATATTTAAATTTGAGCTTTTCAGCATCGGCTCAGCTGAAATAAAGCACAATCTTGATGGTTTAAAGACGGCACATCAAGAAACTTTGTTTTATCTTTTAGACTGTCACATGATTACCATCAAGTTTATTCTTTCATACTATTTGTTGTTAATTACCACTAACTTTTTAAAAACCTTTTGAATCCGGAATTTGTAAAATAACAACAAATTGTCAAGCGTCACAATCTACGCTCGTTATAACATTTGTTTACAATAATTTCCATACTTTAATTACAACTGCTGATATGAATGCCGAAGTAATAGATGAAGGAATGTAAAGTGATTTCATTGCGTGCCTCGGCAAACTCAAAAATTATCGAAAGACTTCAGCAATTATTTGCAGAGGCGAAAATAGTTGAATTTTGACTATTTTTTCCTACACACAGAAAAGTATGACTACGCACGGAAAAGTACTACTTAGAACAAGAGCAAGAGTGCTTTATCAGATATAAAACGAAGAGAAGAGTGCAGCTTGAGGGTTTATATGACTACTGACGAAGCAGCCATGCAGTCACGCTGATGCCGCACACAAACAAACATTCTAAATTTGAATTTACTTATATTGTGGTATACGTATCTCTCTCATTCTGAATTTATAGCTAATGGGAAGTCTATAACTATACACCATATACTACACTCCACAAAATTGTAATGTCTTTGACTTTACCGATGTTTATTGATTAAAATTTAGTATTGTTAAGGCTGCTTTCCATTTACACATTTTTCATATGTGTGCGTACATGCAAAAGTATATAATTGAATCTAACAAAGTCTCTTAACAATTAACAAAGCTGCGACTTATTTACAAATATTTAAATGATATATATTATATACATATATTAATATATTTCTATGCCAGGGTCATGCCAGGACTCTTTTCTCTTTTGCTCCTCTGTACTTGGCAGAGGACTAGAAGAAAGTGTTCATACTATGGAAGATGGAGTACTGCTAGGTGACAGTGGATATGCCCTCCAATCATACTTGATGACACCTTATTTAAACCCCATTCTGCTACAGCAAAGATTTAACAGGGCCCACAAGAAGATAAGATGCCTGGTTGAAGTGTAATCGGTATTTGGAAGAGATGATTTCATGTCTTGCATTCAGAACTAAGGTAGGCTCTTCTCAGGCAGATAAAAATATTTGAGAATATGGGTGTTTCATTAAGGGTTAGCCTGGAGAGCTGGAGATTCTAACACCTGCTCTGCGCAGGCTTAAAAACCTTCCAAGTGACAGTTTTGTGTTAATATTAATTGTGTAATATTTATTTACAATGAAACCAGACGGACTCTGTACTATTGTGATGACATGTGCTGTCTTGCACAACATTGCCATTGAGAGACATGAACCTGAACTGGAAGAAGCAAAGTTGATTTTGTTGAGCTGGAACATGAAGAGGAGCATTTCGAAGCAGCAGAACGTGATGGGTGATCAACAACATATTTTGAAGATGTGATAGTCCATTTGCATGTGTCTGCTTTGTTTACATTTTCTAAATTATGAACTTTATAAATGAAGTTTTGACAAGTATATATTATATTTCTTTGCTTCAACATTAATTTAAAATAAGTGATCAAGGTAGCAAAATCAGGCTTTTCCAGAAACTACAGGCCCGGGAGTGCCCGGGGACGCCCTGAAGCGCCCGGGAGCACGCCTGGGGATATACAAGATAGTATAAATCAGTGCACGATCCTTTTTGGGTCTCTATGAAGCATTAATTAATGAAAAATAGCATTGAAAGTGATTTTTAAGCAGCCTAGCAACAAGCAGTAAAAGTGCGGTCGCCCACGCAGGACGTTGTACGAAACATGAGATTATATTTAAATTTATTATAAATGTAAATATTTGCTGTTATTAAATTAAACTAAAGTTAAATAAAAAATTAAGACTAGTTTTGTTTTAATATATCAACTGCTGAGAACAAGTCAATTGTATTTGGCGGCTTTCGAAAAAAATTTGTCTATAAGATTACCAAGATCTATGAGCTATACATAAAAGTCAAAAATAAAAAAGGTCATAAACTAAATCTAAAAAGAGAAGATGAATGTATATCCTAAAGTTCCCAAACTATACTCATTGATAATATTATATTTCATTGATAACATAACATATTTATCATTGATAACATAACATTAAAAGCATTGATAACACTATATTTTACTAATATTTAGGCTGAAAACTGCGTTTTTGTTTACGCGGAATGTTTTTATGAGTTTATATGACTCTAATTTAATTAGTGTTTTTTATTTGGCCTAATCTTAATGACTTGTTCTCAGCAGTTGATATATTATTAAGCAGTTGATATATGTTTAATATATTAAAACAAAACTAGTCTTAATTTTTTATTTAACTTTGTTTAATTTAATAACAGCAAATATTTACATTTATAATAAATATAATCTCATGTTTCACACAACTTCCTGCGTGGGCGACCGCGCTTTTATCGCTTGTTGCTAGGCTGGTTGAAAATCACTTTTAATATTATTTTTCATTAATATAATGCCTCATAGAGACTCAAAAAGGATCGTGCACTGATTTATATTATCTTGTCTATCCCCGGGCGTTCTCACGTGCTCCCGGGCGCTTCAGGGCGTCCCATTGCTCAAAGAAGCAAATATCCCCAATTAGTAGGACCCCTCAAATGTACAGTATGCATGCACATAATAGACTATACAGTATGTTGCCCAGTTTCCGGCCATTTCAAGTTTGAACTGCCACATCTTCCTTTTCAGAAAAGATACAATTTTTAAATGCTCACTTGAGGATAGGATATGTGTTTCTTCACAATATTCCAAAAGATTGACTGCTCTTACCCTTTCACTTTTAGAATTATTTATATTTTTAAGAATAATTTTTTGTGCTCAGTATCCGGTCAACTGTTCCAGTAGCCTGAAAACAGACCTACGTTTTACCCACCCTAAAATTTGCGGGTCAACGAAGGGCGAAATGTAGGTCTGATGGAAATGTTGTCAAAACACTGTGGAATCTGACCACGTGGTGGTTGGAATAGCTGATTGGCTAATTCACAGGGAAATGGGTTGTGATCAGTTGGTCGCTATATAACATCAAGAGATTTAAAAAGATCAAAATATATTTCAACGGTAAATCAACACATATTATATGCATGCAGTGTGATATTCTAAATATTTTGTGATGTCGAACAACAACTAGTCTATCGGCATCTGCTGTCTAAAATTAGAACTGGGGGGAGTAGAGCCGTATATGTCAAATACTTCACCGTTGTGTCTTTCCGTTGTAATATACTATACAATAATTTTTACATGATCTAAGTTTTGTGATTAATCATAATCATAATAAAACTGATACAAATATGTGCACATTCGTGATTTAGATTTTGATAACATAGCACGTACAAAATATTTTATTTAGATTTTCCATTGTATGGCGATTTCAAAATGTATAAATTGTAAGAGTTGGGATGCAATTCAACAATAGGACATGGCCATTGTGAAAATTGTGTAGGCAGATTTTATCGCATTTATAGAATTGTGTTGAAAATGTTGTATTATTACTAGCTGTAACTGTTTAGAAAACCAACAGGCTGCATGGGGTTACCAATACTTTAAATATTTATATAGACTCTTACTTTGTTTACAAACATTTAATAAAGTGAATCAACAACTTTCATTGTATTTTTAGGTGTTACATGTAAATATGTCAATCATCATTGTTTAATTATTGCAAAGTGCAAAGTGGGCGGAAGGCCCTTTTGATAACATTTTCATCACACCTATGTTTCGCCTTTTTCAGGCTACAGTTCCAGTAGTATCCTCGAAATTTACTTTAACTTAGGCCAACTTTGACAATCGTTTTCAGGCATGTTTTAAGACAAAATATGCATAAACTATATATTTTTAGAAACTACAGATATTAAGCTACAAAATGGAACAAAATTTTTTTTCAGTGTTCGTAATCAGATTGAAATTTGACACCACAGAAGAGAGTAGTATATAGAAAACTAAATTCTAATGGCCACTTTGCCCCCCCATAAAATCTCTTTCAATATGTTGTGTATTCAAGTGAAATTGCACATGATGGTAGCTAGGATATTGAACTATGCTCCTATTACCCATTTTTTTGTCATTCACCATGGTTGCTATGGTAACGTATAACGCACATTGCATTCTCTTTACTGCATCCTCCACTTCTTGTTTACTTTTCGCTTTTTTGTCCACGCACCGTCTAATGGCATTGCCATAATATTTCTGCAGTTTGTCAATCATAGGCCTGGTGAGTCTTCCTGCTCTTCCTCCCACCGGTTTACCATCTGCGAGCTTTGACTTTCCAGACAGAGCTATCAGGTTTTTGCCCATACGCTTCTGCACATGTCCGACACAATCAAGCTTGCTAACCCGATGGCAATTTTCATTGCTTGTGCTATGTTCTCTCTCCCAAGTAGCATGTGCTTTCGATTTCAACCACTTTTGGTACTCTGCTGACTGTTTGTCCATATTTTCATATTTCTCACAATCATCACAAACCCCATATATATCCCACACTTCTCCATATGCCTTGCTATCACCATCACATACCATATCAATATGCCGGAACTTGTGCTTGTCAACAGATCTACTCCACAAAATTCTGGCTGCTTCTTTTTCCATAGCAGGACTAGAACCATTATAATTCTTTTGGCATAGTCCACTGGCCGCATGAGCATCTTTCCACTCTTGGTATTTCTCGGGATTGCTTTTGTGTTTCTCTGTAGCTTTGCAAAGTTCACAGACCTTTGATAAAACAACATAGTCCAAGACCTCCCCAGTATCAGCAGAAATGACAATTCCAACTCCATAGTTGGCCGTGAAGCCCCTTTTGCTCCATGTACCATCAAATGACACGGCAACATCAAGAATTTCTGCATCATCCTTCTGCAGGAATGTGCGTACTCGATGGCCGGCATCGTTCAACCTTTCTTCCAAAACTTTTCGTGTTGCTAAGTTCACCGAGCGATTATGTTTTTGATAAGCACTATCACTTACTGGGGGTGGCATATTTAAAATTTTGCAAATGGTTGCAAGAGCCTCTCTGCCTAAGCCCAACTCACCCATGGCAAAATTTGTTCTCCGATTTACATCAAAAGAACGAGCTTTTCCCTCGACTGGCTTCGAAGTATCCATGTCCACTTTCTGTCTACATTTGGTGCATTCAAAA
>CACRXK020017295.1:0-10738 GCA_902702795.2 Paramuricea clavata
GTCCGACTATCAATGAGGAGTCCGACTGTCTACGGAAAAAAAATTTGCATCGCCGCCATCTTGAAAACATAGCTTCGTAAAACTATAAAAAAATCTCGTATTAAGCAAATAAAGTTGTTCAATCTCCATGAAAACGAGAGTATTAGTGTTAATCTTGCATGTGAACAGTAACTAGAGGGGATAAACGCATCACCACGTTTTTAAAAAATCAGATGAATTCTTGTAAAATTCCCCTTCATTTCCGGTCTGAAAATACTCTCGCAAGGTCAAATTTCAACATGGGCTATAACTCCTATAAAACAGAAAGTTGAAACGTTCTGAAAGAAGCTCGATTAATATTGACCAAAGTCTAGTTCATACGCAAAATATGAGCTAAATCTATTTTTCCTTCCCCAAACCAGGGGGTGGATTTTACTGAGAGGCCCTCTTAAGTCTAAATGCACTGTCTAGGCGGTCTAGCTCCTTCCTAGCTCTGTATAATGAATATACCACCTAAATATTATCGACACTTATTAATTGAACGGCCGTAATGCATAAGATCAATTTACATGTATATATTGCGTAGATTTTCAAAGATTTACTCAATATTCACGTCTGAAATGTTTATACATCTGAAAACAACACTGTCACTCCTTCCTAGCATATCGTCACGCCATCGTGATCTACTGCTTGATAGCACATGCGCATTTGCGCTACTAAAGAAAAATTGGGGGTTCCGGGGTAAAGATCCTTTACACAACATGAGAATCGAATGTTCTAAAATTTACAAAGAATTACAATAACGGGGGATAAAGAAAGCGATTGCTCGAAATTTTCGTGAACTTGGTAAAAGGATAACAGAATATGTAAATAAGTTAACTGAAATTGTCTAAATAACGTTCAAAGTATTGACTAAGCACAATAAATCACTACGAACATAAATCGAACACGCCCCCCGAAAAGTTTACTGTATGACTGACTGACTGTTTCGTTTGAATTTTCCCCATCGTCACAATACTGTGAAGTTTCGAAGAAGTATGAATATCGACAATTTAAAAAGATGAATCACAATCAAAGATTGGCTATTTATGATACATCTCTAAAAGTCATTTAATATTGACAGGAATGCTTTGATACATAAATTATAGCCTATAATGGACACGACAACTTTAATTATTTTAAAGAACCTGACTGGCAAGGCTATGCATTAAGTGTATAAATTGTATGTATATTTTATTATTAAAATATAGTTCTTAAATTTTTAAATTGATTTTGTCTGTCCTTATTTTTTTTATCAGTATCATTGATCCTGATTTTTAAATATACCACTTTTAAAGCACATGTCTATGTTATTATATTGTGGAATTTTTCAATTTGACATGCATGTAGAAATTTTAAATATAATAATTCATATAATTATGATACACAGTAATGTGTAAACAAAATCCTCATATAGTTGATACTTGAATTAATAGGGATTGTCGACAAATAAATTGTCCTTCAATTGCAAACTTGTTCTGCGATTGTTTCAACCCCCTTTCCCATCATGGATGGGTGAAGATCTATATGTTCATTGTAGTTAAATTTTATAATAGATAAAGTACAATCTTATCTACAAACATGCATGCTTTGCTATTCAACGGCTGTGATCAATGCAGCTTATTAGTATGATATAACTCATTTTTATTTGACAAGTTCGCAAATGAAGAACAAAATCTATTAATTCTCAGCCCCAAATATGAACAACCCAGCGGACATGGATTCTGAGCATGTGCGAACTTTGACAAAAAAAATGGCGGATTTGTTGTATATAAATCATTAGGAGTGGAGCGGGGTTTTTTAATTTAAACCTGTTTGATAATAGCTATGTCATTTGCAGACTTCGCAATAATATAAACCCTATCTGGACCGTAGAACAGAAAAGTTTCGCATCGAAATCTTACCTATAAGTTGTTCCATTATTCAAGTTCACTTCATAGTACATCGGCGTATAATAAAGTATAGTAAAACTTGAGAAAATCGTTGAAAACGTACATTTTGCTCTGGCCGCATGTATCCCTTGAACCCTTCATGAAATTTGCAGACTTCGCGTCGTATAATATATGTTGTCCCCTGCTTGTCTGCATAATTTCATAGTGATACGAATTTTTTTACTTGTTCCAATTTACGGGACAAAATGTTGATATTTTACACATAAATACCCTGTCCAAGGCCGTAAAACATTGCAAGAAGAACGATGTTTCATGAATTGTCGTCCATGTTTGATATCAACAAGAAGCTTAGGAACCAGGCTTTCTTCCAGTGCGGGTTACACGGAGGGATAGCGATGTATATACAAAATATTTGAGTCATGCGCATCACTTTATATCCCATCATAATAAATGAAAGGTATGTAAAAGGCCGACAATTCCTAATATATTTATTTTTCTGCTTTAGTTAAACAAAAAACTAAGAAAAATGTCTTTTTTTAGTTAAAACTTGCGTTTGTTAGGTATGAATAACTTTTCATAAGAAAAACCGCTGAAATATTTTGCGGGCGCATGTCCCGAATTTCTGGCCATGGCAATAGATCACTCAAAAGTAGAAACTATAATATATAACTAACATAACAAATTGGAATTGAACTTGTACCTATTTCTCACAAAGGTCAGTAATTATTTTAAAAAAGTACTGGTATATGCATGCTGCATATATCCTAAATTTCAAAGCTCACAAACATATCTTCAGCTGACATAATATGGTCACATTTTGAAACAACCAACTCAACGCAAACTGCGATTGCCAGGTTACCAAATAATCAAAAATCTTGAACCTGGCCTTTTTTGGCAATGGCATAAATAATTTATATTTCAAAAATATTTTACAAATATAAGTTTTTATCAAAGTCAACTGTTTAAAGGATTTTTATTGGCTGGCATTTAAATTTTAACCCATTGAGTCGCATTGCACCCTACTTTATTATTTTACTCTGTTCAACACCAGATGATTTTACTCATCAAGGGGAGATCATGCTGGGGCTTAATGGTTAACTGGCCTAACTGCCCATGTGTCCAGTTAACCCACTGAGCCGCATTGCGCCCTACCTTACTATTTACTCTGTCTAATGCCAGATGATTCAACATGATTTTACTCGTCAAGGCGAGAGCGCTGCCGCATAAGGGGTTAACCAATATGTTTGATCTTGGTACATGATTTATTAAATTTTGATATCACAAGTGATATTTTGAAGTGGAAAGTCATTCAATTACTGGTTAATATCGAAGAATTTGAACTCATGATCCGCCACGGAAATGTATAAATCTATATACTATACTGTAAAGCTCTGGATAAAAAAGAACACTATCAGGTAGTGTAATACTACCATTATGTAACAAATATATTCTCATACTGCATATAATATTTACTCAAATTTAAATATTATTTACTGTATTAATATAATATATAAATTAAACAATATAATTAATATAATAAATAAATTAATACAATAATTTTACAATTTGACTATTCAATTCAGTTTTGTAAATGCTATAGCTTTAATTTTCAATTTATCTGATACTTAGTCATCTTGGCAGTTTGAATAATAATTATGGTCTAAATGTTTTCAAACAATGATAGGTTCTACGGTTTAAACATGATATATAGAGCTAGCTGTGTTCTTGATGCAACTGCATGACCATCATGCAGATTAGATGGTGATCAGTGGCTTAAGAAACAACATCAACAAGAAGAGACTCCTCTTGTATACTTCAAGTCATCAAATTCTTTTCACAATATTTTGAACAAGCTAGGTCTCAGATGTGAGACGTGAAGAGACTATCAAGTAATAATGGTACAGGACCTGAAGAAGATAAAACCATTTGAGAGAAAGCCAAGCTACGCCAACAAGTGGACTTTAAAGTTCTTTCGATGGCTTGAAAAGCATAGCATAAGAAGCCGCAAATTGCAATGGGAAAGAACAATTTGTAGACATTCAAATTTGAGTAAACATTATATATATTATGAGAATATATTTGTTACCTAATAGTGGTATTTAATACGGTACCTGGTTCTTTTAACCAGAGCTCTGTATATAGATTTTAATATATATACATTTCCATGGCATGATGGCGGATCATGAGTTCAAATTCTTCGATATTAACCAGTAATTGAATGACTTTCCACTTCAAAATATCACTTATGATATCAAAATTTGATAAATCGTACGGCAGGTGCAATAAAAATCCTTTTAAACAGCCGACTTTGATATAAAAACTTGCAGTTTGTGAAATATTTTTTTATTATGAGTCCCCCCCCGTTATGCCAATGCTAAAAAAGGCCAGGTCGACAAATACACAAAGATTTTTGGATTATTTGGTAACCTGGCAATCAGAGTTTGCCAGGGTCCCTCCACGTGCACCAGAACCTTTAAACACGGGGAACCTGGTACGAGGTTGCCGCGACGCAACGCTGCTGAACAGCTGGGCATTTTGTACGGAGCATGCGCGAAAAAATCAATATGGCGACATATATTAGGAGTGCTTCGTGGATTTATCTGGTTTTAAAGCTGATAAAACAACATTTCAATGAATGAAAACTTTGTAATATTTAGTGGAAAACATTAAGCTATGCAATCCAAAGGTTTTAAATTAAAAATAAGTACTTTTGCTTTATTTTATTGCTTTTTATGCTTTGAAAATAGGCAAGCTCATTTTTTTTTGAAGAATCTAAACTAATATTTTACCCATCACTTGTTTAATCTGAACAGAAATAGATACAACACTTGGCTACATAAGTTATAAAGGGAATTGGTAGCTGATCTGAAAGATTTCAGTATTCCTGGTACACATTTTAACAAAGAATGACTGTAATTTTAAAAATTAAATATGCATATCAAAAACAATAGTTTTTATTAGAACAACACAGAATAAGTTGTTATTTTCTATTTTTACAAAAACAAGTTTGGAAACAGAATCTAGTCCTCCAGCATGATGTCTTATTCCATTTATTTGGATATTTGAATAAAGGAATGTGAAATAATAATTGAAACTTGTCCAAAATTTGATACCAACACTCAAGTGAACAGATACTATCACCTAAGAATAAAAGAAAACAGAACTTAAATTTGTCATATAATGCTATGAAAAAATCTTAGATACTACAGGCATATAATGAGCAAAACTCTTTAACAAACTCACTAAAATAAGTTAAGTTATGCTATGATAAGAGGATGGCAATATATGACAACATCAAATGTTACCATCTTCAGTGTCCAAAAAAAGTGCCGCGCGCATTTTTCCCAGCATACCCACTAACTTTGCCATGAAGGTTGACTAATAAGGATAGTTTCAAGGCATATTTTGGAGAGAAGCAATGGTAAAAATTTTAAGATATTTTTATTTATATGCCATATCACCACAGAATTTCACAAAGCAAGCATGCCTATATTCAGGATTGCCGTTAGACTCTTAAAACTGAACAAATCAATACGACATTTCCTATCTCATAACAACCAATACTTGAACATTTTCAAAAGCATTTTTGCAGCAATTTTTACTTTATAACAAACCAATACAGGAGCAATTTCATAAGCATGTGACAACATGACATTTTCACTTCACAAGTGGATTTGTCATTTACAACATCTAGCATATTTTTCCCATGAATACCCCGGGTTTTAATAAAACAAAGTATGATTTAACTTTCATAAAATATATTTTCTAACTGAGGCAACGGCCAGTTTTTACGAAATTGCAAGAGGAATATGTATCATTTTCATCAAAATATGTATTTTAAGACACTTATTATTCCAGATGAGGAAGGACAAACAAATTATTGAACATACCTGTGGAAACAACAACAACTCAGCTTCTATCAAGAGTAAAATATGAACACTTCCTTGTTTCCATACTGCTGTACCCTGCTTCTGAAACTCTGACAATGAGTGAAACATTTCCACTTGTCGCCCATTTGTAAATAAAAATTCTTCGTACGTTTTTATGCGATTAAGTCGTTATATCGTTGCGTACAAGCATTACAACTTAATCTTTCAAGAAACACTTTATTTTCCATGAACAAATCAGTAAAAGAGGACAAAAAATCATCTCACAATGCATATTTTCAGCGTTCGAAGAATCAAAATGTTTGTTAAAGAAATGCGCCCGCAATATTTAGACAGCGACAACAGAATGCCCAGCTGTTACGCTGCTGTAGTTGGTGGATTGCCAGCCTAGTTCCAGGCTCTCGCGCTGAACGCTGCTTTAAGTGTTTTATAAGTTTTATGCCTGGGTGTGCTGTGCCGAGCGCTTCATCGCGAGAGCCTAGCAGATTTCAGTAAAATGGTCCCTGATTTCAATGTCTGATGGTCCCTGGCCTGTTTACCAGGCATACCCAATTTGTAAATAGAAAATTGAAAGATTTTTTAAGAAAATGGCTCAAAACGAAGGATCAAACCTCGGCTCAAACGAAGGTGAGTCAATATAATTTTTAATAAACAGCTTGTTCCCCCGCTGTGCCGACTTAATAAAGCTTTATATAAGTTTTCAACACGGATGCACTTGACCTATACTTGACCTTTTTTACATTTTCCTTTGTGTTGACTTCCTTTGTGTGTTTATATTAAGTCATTAGTTTTGCTCTAATGCTCTCGGAACAAAGAAATAGGCTACGTTTCGCTACCATACTGTCAAGCAACATACGACTCGTATTACTACAATATAAAGCCATTGAATGCCGACTAAAAACGCTTTGACAACACATGTTATCCAAATATTTCCAATCTGTCAAGTAGAAAGCGCATTTGGGTATATACTACAGTATATTGGTATAGTGTAGATCACAACTTGTGAGTATATAAATCTTAAACATCAAGGATTATACGACAAAACTGCATGTTTTGAACATTTTACCAATGTAACCATTTTACCAATGTTACCATTTTACCATTTTTTCAGTGTCATACATTTGTATACAATTTTTTAATTGAGCACATTTTTAAACACAGTTTAAATTTGGTTTATATGTATACATCGAATATGATCAACGAACATTGATGTATTTCATCCTTTACTTGTCAATTGTAACCCCTTCCCAACCTTGAGGAAAGGTGGGGGAATAAATTTTAATATATCCATATTTAACTGTTACCTGACCCCCTGTGGCAACCCAACCCTTGGGGACAAAATTTTTTAAAAAATCCAAAAATTTTATTGAACAAAATCTATAACTTTATATAAAAATGGCACTAACCTGGCTTGTAATATTTAGGTCAGGCTCAACAGGACAATCCTGTGAGCAGGCTGTATACAATGGCCCCACATAAACAGTTAGTTGCGCCTGACCTAATGGGGGATTTGTGGGGTATAATGTAGGCCATATTATGTCTTGCATACCAGGGTTCGGGGTCCATAACAGGAAAATCCCCCCATTAGCCACTAGGTAAGGTATAACTGTGTAAGTGTCAAAATAGAAAAAATGCCACATTGCCTCATGTCCCCACCTTTTCCCAAGGTTTGGGGGCGGGGTTACAATTGACAAGTGGAAAAGAGTGTCTGTGTACATGGGACACTTTATTAAATGAATTAATTCACATTTTAGAAATTAGGGCAAACAAAGGAGTTGGTAAAAGAAGTCTATGTTTTACTCCTAGCCCAAATTCGAAAAGGCCACCTGATAAGAGAGCAAAGAACTTAAACTATGATGAAGGTATACATTGATAATTGTTTTTGACCAATTACTATTATTTCTAGGTTGAATAATGAAACAGTTATATAACAACATACATAATTATTATGTAAATTATATTATATAGATATACGTCAATCTTTAGCATCAAATTTTGCATATGAAGAAGGCTGTGTCACTGGAGTTGATGATATCCTAGATATTGTACAAAGTGACCTTGGAAGGCCAATACGTCGTGTAGACCTGTATAAAGCAATCAGTGCACTGTTTGGAGAGAAAACTGAAAAGAAGTATAGAAAAACAGCTGGCAGTCAATTGATGGCAAAGATAATAGGAAGAAAATGTATCCTTTCCTATAATTCCCAAATGTCATTTAATGTCATTGAGCTTAATTTTCCACTGACAAAATGTATATTTACTATATTTTTATACAGACTAAGAATCATAAGTGTTACCTTGTGCTCATTGCAGTTTAATTGAATAATCCACTACTATACTTTAAAGTATATTATTTTATAATAGTCATATTTTCTTAACAGCCATAATCAGCCTTACTTATTCAAATATAAGGAATATCCAAGAATCTGAATTAATGCAACAGCAGCAACAAGAACAGGAAAGTTTTACGAACATAGAAGATGTTCTTAATTTACATGCTGTAACTGACAGTGTATTGCGTAATGATCTCCAGAGGTGCATTGATAATGCAATAAGACACATTTCTTCTGAAAATACTGTACTTAAACATGAGCTGCATGAAACAAAGGAACAAGTGAAACAGATGCAAGAAACCCTTGTTGATATTAGCAATATTACTTCAATGGGCACTGATTATCAGTTGACAAAATTCCAGAAAAAAAAAATAAAAGAAGAAATGAAAACTGTTGATAGTATGCACAATTTGGGTTTGAAAACATTGAAGAAACAGATGATATTAGCACAATTGTAAATGAGCTTTTTTTACCATGTGGCAGATACTGTTGAAAAGCAATGCTCTTTGCTGACCCAAGTAATAAATCTTTTGTGTCTTGGAAGACAACCAGGAACAAATACAGGGAAAAAGACTGATAAATTTAAATTTAAATCTGCTCTACCTATTTTAAATGCCATTGGAGAGATTCGTTCCCAAAGAACAACTATTGACTTTGCACTGATGTTTGGTTTACTACTTATTAGTTATGGTTGTGGAAAATCAGTCTTGGATGCAGTTTACTCATTTGGCTTATATGCAAGAGCTATGATTTTTACTAAGTATATTTAATACATATTTATTTATAACCATTGATTTAAAATTTGAATGCCCACTTATATTCTTTGTCAAATTAGTTATAGGTGCATGGTTGCAGCTGGTGCTTGAAAACATGCTGCTACAGATATATCGAATATCATGTTTATTCCAAACTCTTGAATACCTCAATGACAAAGCTATGTATAGCAACTGCATGGTCATACTATGCAAATTCTCATTGCATTACCCACATCTTGATTAATACTAATGACTCATAAGATTATAGACAAATTAAGTTATTAAATTAAATTATAATTACATGTTGGGTACTGGACAATTCCCATAACTTATTAAATTTATTAAAATTACAAAGTTACCATTTTAGCCTTGACAGTGGTAAATTTTTCTGTGCATAATACAATAAATAAATACACAAAATTTGCGATATTCGCAGGGCTATATTTAATTTTTTAATTTTTTACAACATTTTGCAGCAAACTTTGCAATTTTACTAATTCTAACATCATTGGCTTGCTGGCAGGGGGGCCGGGGGGCCAGCCCCCCACCAGCTGGCAATTCTTGCAGGGCGCAAAAATGAAAAGGGGGCGCCGATCCCGCGTAGAGTTTTGAAAGTGGGTGGGAAAAATCGCATTCGAAAAAATATAGTTACTGCCGACTGAAAAGATGTGTTTATAGGCAGTGGCGGAAAGTTTATAGGCAGTGCTCCTAAATTTCCGACAAAATTTCCGACATCCCCCCCCCCATTTGCACTTGAAAAGACTGTTTTTAGCCCTCTTTTAGGTCAAAATTTCCGAAAATTCGTCAATTTTCCGTGAAGGTGGGGGGGCAGCCGCCCCCCCCGCCCCGCCCCACCAAGATTTCCGCCACTGTTTATAAGCTTATAAATAGACTAAGCGCATAGGCGACAAAGTGATATATTAAATTCTACAGACTATTTTGTCTAACAGTATTTGCTAATTTGCTACCTCACGGCTCACACGAAATCGTTCATATAGAAACGTGAACTGTGATCACACGCAATGTCTCATCACCGGAATACTGGTCAGGTTTCGAAGCGATCACGGGAATCATGCCCTTTTTTGCTGGTATTATGTCCTTTATTATGCTTCATAAATCACAAGAGCGGCGCAAATTAGATAGTTTAAGTTGTGATAATGTAAAGTTGTGTACGCAATTTAGTTGTTTGCGCTAGAAACATCATGAGTAATGTGAGTAATGAAATAATGCTGAAACGCGCCCTTTTGGCAGCTAGGCAGGGAAACCTTAAAATGCATATGCGTGGGGTCCGTGTGTTATTGTATAGAAGAGCTATTTTTTTTTCTGTGTTGGTGTTGTGTACTCAGGTGAATAATATGTTTGCGACGTTACTCTGAGTGCATATCCACACCGGGCGAGCTTGAAAAATATGCCCGGCCACGGTGGGATTCGAACCTACGACCTTTGGAACACTAGCCCAATGCTCTTCCAACTGAGCTACGCGGTCAGGACGGTTCGTGTAAGTGATATTTCGGAACAGTATCTAGTTCCTTCAATACCAATGTGTTCTAGTAATATGATTTTTTTTCTGTGTTGGTGTTGTGTACTCAGGTGAATAATATGTTTGCCGTTTGCGATGTTACTCTGAGTGCATATCCACACCGGGCGAGCTTGAAAAATATGCCCGGCCACGGTGGGATTCGAACCTACGACCTTTGGAAGCCCAATGCTCTTCCAACTGAGCGACGCGGTCAGGACGGTTCGTGTAACACAACATCGCGGTCAGGACGGTTCTGAGTACACAACACCAACACAGAAAAAAATTCATATTACTAGAACACATTGGTATTGAAGGAACTAGATACTGTTCCGAAA
>CACRXK020017296.1:0-10737 GCA_902702795.2 Paramuricea clavata
CGTGTTGCTGGCTACAAAGTTCTCGACGATAGAATACAGCCTTTGCAACAACTACATTTATGTTGTAAGAACTGTTCAGCATTATGTGATTGCCAGGAAGAACAATACCTATTTATTCCCCCTGAATTTGAGAGAGATGCCCCCCTGTTATCTGAACTGTACAAAGTGCCAGACCTGACCAGACCTGTAATGTAGATATGTCAGATCTTAAAGGAGCACTTGATGAAATCAAGCATTCTCTCACACAAGGCAGTCATTTATTGGACAATTTTTCAGGACACTGTTTCTCACCTCATTTAGTGGATGATGTAGTCAAGAACTGTTCCAGAATATTTACCATAGGTGACATACTTGATACTTGCCCTGTATTCTCATTTGAAAATGCTATCAAAATACTGGAGGTGTTATTCAAGAAATTTTTTTGGACATCCCAAACTTTGATTACACAATGGAACTGCTTATAGGAAGCCAAAGCAAGGTAAGCAAGGAAACATATTTGTGGGAATTGGATGAAGCACTGAAGGATGTAAATGTACATAATGAATTGTCCTCAGACAGTGATGATGATCTTCCACATGTTTGACAGTTTTTGTTCCATGTAATATACTTGTACAGTCTATATTGATAAATGCAATGGACGGATTTTCTGGGGGGTGTAGTGGGGTGTGCACTGCAATAAAAATATTTTGCATTGGGATAAATTACAGTAGTGTGATTGAAATAAAGATTTTGAACTAGGTACAGTTATATACTAAAAACAATGATTTTGAACTGCATAAAAGGACCAAAAATTTCAATTTCCTGACCCCCATTAGTTACTGTGTCCCAGACCCCATGCTGCAGCTTGTTCTGTAGAAGGTATGCACCCTATCACTCACATCCCTCCCAAAATTTCCCCCACCCATCACTGAAAATCCGTCTATGATAAATGCTTAGGCGTAAAAACAATACCTGTGGTTCCGGTTTCATATCATGAAAAAATTAGGGTCAGTAGGTTGAAAATAAATTTTTTTAAAAATTTTTTTTTCATGGTTTTGGCGATTGTTTGCTGGGCGATTTACAGTAGAGTCCCGACATCAATATTAACTAGAGATGCATATTTCCTATGGACGAATTTAGGCAATTTGGTTCAATAATTAGTGTGACGACAGACGCCATTTTGGCACGCTGTACGAGCAGCCCACAACCACCTGGAGAAAAAATAGGGTCGCACTGTCATTCACGTTGAAAAAATAATAGGGTTGGCAGAAAAAATTAGGGTCGGTCGGGAACTGGAACCACAGGTATTTTTTTACGCCTTATGTCTTACTGTCATTACTGTATGGTAAAACCAAATGGAAAATTTTGGTTGTTTAATTAAGAACTTTACGCTTTTAAAGAATCCTCATCCAGGTTTAGAGTTGTGTCCAAATGCATATCATCATTACTACAGTTTAACATCTTTCCCTCTATTTCCATTACAAAAAGCAACATAGAATTGTTCTCTTCTATCTCCTTTTTCCATTTTTTGGCTGCATAATCGAAGTTTTCACCCATGTTCTCGTGCAGATTTATGACGCTATCGGAAGACATGCAAATTCCCAACCGATTCAAACGTTGTACATCCACATGACTAATTCCACTGTGAAATAAAACTGTGGAAATTCTATATGCAACTGCTGACATCGTCGGGTTAACAACCGTTGCAATAGCTGATGTAGCCAGAGCAATTGCATTAATTGTCGCAATTTCATTGCAACTCGAAGATGCTTTGCAAGCGCCTGTGACTACAGCATTATATATGGGACATTCCATTGACACTTCCTTGCAGAGGACCTTTCAAAATTACTGTAACACATAAATTCACGTTTTGTTCGAACACTTAGTTGAGATAGAAGTTCTTGTAACAATTCATTGTGACGAAACAGCTTATTTACAGCTGTACTCCAACAGGAAAGACAAATATTGATGAGTAGCAATTTCACTTCTGGGTCAAAGTTACTCTTTACAACTACAGGTCCTAAAGGATAGGCGATAACTACTTTTAATTGAGAATTCTTACTTGTGTCCAAATCGTCGATATTCAGTTTTGATAAAAGTGTGTCTTCATTGGATTGCTTATCTGCGTCTCTTTTACGATCGTGTTCGTTTGCACCGACAACAAGTAGACTTTTTCTTCTTGATGATTTTGTATTTGGAGAGAATTGCTGCGGATGTTTGTGAACAGGACTTGCCCTATTTGGTGTTATGGCTTCGGACACCTTTCTCTTTCCTGAATCTCTCGAAAATGTAGCCTGCACATCATGGTTGACTGCTGTCGAAAATAATTTATATGTACTAACCAGGTTTCGTAGTTTTCTTGCACACGGGCTGCAAGCTACTTGCGACGCTGATGGAGATTGTTCTATGTTTATTCCAACAGATTTCAATCTTTCCGCGATCACCTCCCCAAAACTTTCCTTTCTTTTACTTGGTTTAAATAAGTTTGTGTAGGATTTGAATGACAATTATGTTCTGTACGTTAAACGTAAAGACTTCTTACACACTCAACAACATTCGTTTTGATAAGATTCCGATTTCGGACGTCCCCTTTGGGGATTTATGTTTTCTTTATCCGACATGCATATTTTAATATATTATTTCATTTTGACAATTAGTATAAAATTTACAAACGTGAGCACTTAGCAGAGCAATCGATTATATATTTTATAATTCTGACAAGCAAATTTGCAAACGTAAACAATGTCTGTGATTGGCCAATTCTGACATCACTTGAAAGTGGGCGTAACCTGCAGGCTAAGTAGGCGGGAACGCATGGGGTTTCGTGCAGGCTCTCCTTTCCTTGGAGCTAGTCCACTGAGAGCCTGCTTCGCAGGCTAAGGGGCTCCTTATTAACTGTTAGTTGCATTTAAGGTGGCTCCATACAGTTTCTTGAAAAGTAGAAAACATTAGAAAACACATGTTTCTGATCTTAGTGTTCATTGATATTTTGTTAGAGGAATGAAACTAAATGGAATAGCATTTTGATTTTTGAGAGTAGGAAACTGCAACAAAAAATGTGTAACCATGGTTGCTACGGCAACAATGACGTTTCAAAATGCCTGCCAATTTGCATTAAAATGAATTTAATTGAAAAATTTTGGATCTACAGAATTTTTTAAAAATTGTCCTGATGATTGCTCATACTGGAAAAAAAACTTTTATAAAATAAAAATTGGGGGTCACCAACGTTGTTTTCGAATTAAACTAAGTTTAAATGCAAATTAGCAGCCATTGTTGCCATAGTGACCACAATTATGGACTTTTCTGTTTATACAGTTTCTGATTCGCAAAATACTGTTGTATATACATGACATCTGGTTTCATTCTTCTATAAAAATATCAATGTACAAAATGTTTTGGTCTGAAATGTGTCTTTTCCACTTTTCAAGAAACAGTATGGAGCAACCTTAAATTGATTTAATTCTAAGTTGTGTTGGCACCAAGGTATTAGCCTGTGTACCAAGATATAGTTCTATGACTATGGTTCTATGACTATATAGTTCTATCTCTGTGGTTCTATGACTTTACACCTGTAACATTATAACATTTTGCTACTAGGTGGTTTTTAGCCCGCATGCAGGCCCAAGGGAACTGATAGTGGGCCTGCATGCAAGGCCCGGTATTTTGTAAAACGCCCCTTTTTATGAAAATTGATGCCCCATTCGCGCATCAATTGTCAAAGAAGAACCAATGACAGCACCCAAATATTAACAAAGAAACCCGCATTAAAATTTAAAATGTTGTGGGGTTTTCTCTGTTTATTCAGAAAATTAACAATGTGTAAATGGCTGCGTTGTAACTCAAAAAAAGCAAGCAACACAGTCCGTAATTGCCAAATTTGCAAGTGCTCATTTTCAACTAAAATCGGAACAGGCAAATTAGGACGAATTTCAACAGAAAACCTGTCTCAAACTTCAAATTGTGAGGGAAGTTGTGCGACCACATTAGCATCTATAATGTGTGCTTCGCTGTCGCCATTGTTATAAATAAATTGTCTCACTTATCAGATCATGTGTGCAATTCTTGTTGGCGGCGGAAAGTACGAAATTTATTTCAGTTATTTCATTTGGTAAAGAACTCTACAAAAGAAGAGAGCGTTCAGAGTCCAGATCGTTTCGTTTCAAACGACAATTTAATACCGTCTTCTGTTTCGCTCTCTCAGCGAAGCCTTGTAAATCGCAAAGTGTTTTGAATAGGCTAACATGCAACTGCATCTCAACATCAACCAAAAGATAATTTTCTTGAGGAACATATAACGTATCAAGTCTGTTTGAAATTAATGAAACTCAAGTAGAGGTTACTATAGTTTACCCCAGACGTAATGTTGCTATTCCAACACCTCATGACAAGCAGTGCCCATTGGCATAACGGCAAAAACGTCTCTTCCAAGAACAGTCCATTCTTGTTCCATTTATAATCGAAAAAAGTGATCAATTTTCGAATTTTGAGGTTATTGAGAGCTTTTGTGATGAATCACTGACCTAATTAAGAATCCAACAGCCAATCAGAATGCCACGTTCATGGGCGAAAGTGGAAAGTACAAAATACCAGGCCTTGCTTGCAGGCCCACTATCAGTTCCCTTGGGCCCGCAGGTGGGCTAGGTGGTTTTACCAGTCGTTGATATGCACATCGTTTTAGGTAGCTTCATAATATCATTTTATCAGTCATTGTAGATAGTTTTGTTCGTCTTAGATTGTTTTATTGGCCATTTTAGATAGTTTTAGATCATTTTACTGCTTGTTGTAGGTCGTTTTGGATGGTTTTAGGTCGTTTTAGATGGTTTTAGGTGGTTTTAGGTCTTTTAGATGGTTTTAGGTCGTTTTAGATGGTTTTAGGTTGTTTTAGGTGATTCCTTGTTTTAGTAACTACGATAAAACCCAATTTAAAAGCTTTAGAAATCAAGTGCAGACTTTTTGAGAATTTGCACATGGCAAGCAAGCGCATTAATTCAATATGCTTATTTCAAACCACAATATGTCTGAAATGAGTTGTTATTTTAAGACTAAATTTATGAAAATAGATATAACAGTGATTTGGAATATCCAACTTATTTAGTGTAATTTAATACTCAAAGTACTCTTGCCAAATAGGGCACGTACGCGCACAGTAATTTAATCTGGTGTCATTTGAAAGTTGAAACATACTTCAGCTAAAATAACAACTCCGACAAGAAGACCAACAATGGGGTCACAAAAACAGTCGAAATTGTGCCAAATTTGCATAAACTGTTTGGCTAAAAAGATCACTTTAAACTACAATCCTTCGCAAAAATTATGAGACTACCCATGTGAAAGTATAATTTCCTCTCCCCTCCCCCCTACAGAGCAATGTTGCTCGTGATTGAGTTGAAATTGTGAAGCACAATGCTTGCAATAACAGTCAACATTGTTTTGAAGGGGGAGGAGGGGGGGGGGGGATGGACGAGCTCCTGATGGTAGGAATTTGCTGATTTTATAGATAAATATGCAAGTCTCAATATATTTTGTGAAGGATTGTAGATTCAACCAACGTTAATGCGTCGAATTTGGCGAGTGTGTGATAGCATATTTCTACTCAAAATTACCCTTAAAAATATCGTATTTGCTCACTTATATTCCGTGTTAATATTTCTCGTGATTTCCAAATTCTATTTTTGATAAAGTTTGGAGAAATCCTCATCTTTTTGGCTGAAAATCTTGCGCATGGTTCACAGAAGTACTTGACCCAAAAAAGTCACCACATTTGGGCCATTCCATTTATTAAGTGCACCCCCCCCCCCTATTGAGGGTTTTCAAAAAATATCCCCAGGATATTGCTTTGGTAATAGGGTATGTGGATTTCTCATTTTAACATTTCCCATGGATTTTCTAAACCTTTGTTAACCTATTGAGGGCAACATAATTTCTCCCCCTGGATTTTGTTCAATGGATATTTTGCATATGTTCTTTGAAATAGATTAATACATCCCCCCCCCCCCGTTAACAACTTTTTAGGTAAAAAAATTTCCGGACGAGTACGTTGCAATTGCTTTCCAGGTACTTTATGTCAATTTCTCATACCAAATTTCAGTACTTAGCCCAAAAAAACAAATAACATTAATGCTGCAAAACGTCTCGGGGGGATTTCTGGAGGGGCTCGTAAGATTTCTGGATTTCTCAAAGCCCCCCATACTCTGTGCCTATATGCTTGTATGTGATTTAACAGGCTACAATATATCAATATATCATATATTAATATTTACTTTTAATTGTAATTTTCACAGATTATTATATAGTCATTTAAAAAACAGTGCAATATAAAAAATACTAAAAAATCGATGTTATAACTTTTTGAATTTTTATCAAAATAGGCTAAAACCTTCAAACAGGATAGAACTCATTATCCTAATAATATGTATGATTAATTTGTATGAACGTTTCATGAAATTGTTATTTGTTACATTCAGAATTGATCAGAGGTCGAAAAACTTCAGTTTTAGTGTTCCAATGGCATATGCTCATTAATAGTAGGTACATTAGTAGGTACATCAGAATATCAATACCAGTTTTTCAAAATTTTTGTTCCTACTTTGTCATGCAATTTTGGAATTTCCCAACTAATTGCCAATAATATAACAGTCTAAAAAACACTTTTTAAGAATAATGAAAAGTTTCTGCCTACATGTATTCGAATAAAAAAGTTATATTGTGTCAAGCTTTAGGATGAAGTCTCTGGTAACCATCTGTTATAAATTACATTTACTGATAATTTTAGAGTTACCGTATTTACTCGTTTGAGTGCCATGGTGCTCTTTAAATTTTCAGAGCTTCAGATGCGGCGCTCATTAGACATAAATTCGTTGCATTGAAAGGGATTTGATTAAGCGCCGCATTTGAAAATAATTAGTGCGGCCGGTGCTCATTTGGGGGCGGCACTCTTTAAGAAAATTTGATCTCAAATGCGGTGGCGCTCATTCGGGGGCGGCGCTCAATCGAGTAAATACGGTATCCCAAGTGGTTATGTGTTCCATAGGCTGACGATAAAAGCAGTTGTGAAAATTACTATATACAGCTTAAAAAATGTCATTGACCATTTGCAAACTCCCATTTGCCCCCACTAAAGTCACATCGTAGCAATAAGCAGTGGCATAGCTAGCAGTCATGCTGGTCATGCTTAGCATGACCAAAAATAAATAATTTCTTTCCGCTAAAATTCAAATTCAAATCTTTTAGCTTTTTGAAACTTTCACAAGTACTAAGATTTCGCTATATTATGTCATTTTCGGCAAGTTACCTACCAACAAACATGGTGAGTTTGTGTGAATTTCGTGTGTACAGCATGTTCCACGCATTTTGCGGTCTAGTCATGCCCTCCGAAATCAGCATGACCAAGTAATATATTTTATAGTAGAAATACTGGCAAACTGATTGGATAATGGCAACTGCGCATGCTCAAACGCACTGTTTTGCAACATCTAGTCATGCTCATTTTCCAGAGCATGACTTGAGCCTTTGTCCTTTGATACAGTCTTTCTGTTCAAGATAATTCACGCTTGAATTAGTAGAATACTCCGTTCATGTGTCAACTGATCAAGGTAAGTGATTTCGCATTGTATTAATTTGCATTTTAATGGCTTCAGGAAGCGTGACAGCTTCCACAGAAGCAGATATTATGCCTTTATGAGTGATATGCTGAAGAAACCTTTCTCTGCTCATCAATCAGGGGAGCAAAATATAATTGTAACACAACGGCCAATGCCAAATTTACAATCGACCAGTGGAGATAGAAGCTTTCAGGAGAGTTAGTACACAAAGAAAGATTGACTTTGTGGTAGTTTTACTTGTTTAACCAAGAAGGCAATCTTTTGCTGGCCATGTTATGCACCTATCAATGTTAAGCCCCAGAGGTGGGGGGTCGGGCATATGTGGGATACTGGGGCTTATGATTTTTTGAGCAAATTTCCAATCAAATGCCCCACTGTCGGACAATAAATATTGGTCAAATATCCCACCATTTTGCAATAAATTGCAATAAATACTATATTAATAAAAGTCATTTGGTTCAAATTGCCCTAACTCAGGCCCAAAATGCTAATCAAAATCCTCTGGGTGGGGATGCAATTGATTATAAAATACCCCACATATGCCTGACCCCCCTCAAGGGCTTAACATTGATAGGTGCATTATTATAGTCCCTTGAAATTATATCGGGGAATATTAGATTTATAGGGGAAATATCCACATGAAAGTGGTGACCTCAAAATAAAATTTAATATTTCTTTTACTATAATTACCAATACCAGAGTTATATGCCTGTATTCTAAAAGCTCACTCACACTCAATGAGTGCATGGAGGTTCAATCTGAGCTTAGCTTGAGTGTCAATGTTGTTTTTGAATAGGTGGAGGGTGAGTAGTCACATGGTAAGGTTCAATACTAACTCCCCAGCTTTGCCAAAACAGCAATGACACTCAAGAGAAGCTCAGATCGAACCTCCACTCATTGAGTGTGAGTGTGAGAATGAGTGAGCTTTTCAGCTAGAATACAGGCGATAGGGGAAATATCCACTCAAATGTGGTGGCTCATGATATAACTATTCCTGGGGAGATAACCACGTGACTTAAATGTGGTGACCCCAAATTAAAATATAATTTCATATCTTGCATTTGCTATAAGGTCTATTAATTTTTTAATAAATGACCAGAGTTACAAGGGAAATATCCACTCAAATGTGGTGAGTCCATGATATAACTCTTCCTCGAGAGATAAGCACTTGACTTGAATGTGGTGGCCCCGAAATATAATTTCATTTACATGACCAGAGTTATAAGGGAAATATCCACTCAATGTGGTGAGCCCATGATACAACTCTTCCTGGGGAGATATTAAACCACTTTTTATTAGATGACCAGAGTTTTAGGGGAAATATCCACTCAAATGTTGCAGCTCATGATATAACGTTTCCTGAGGAGATAAAGGAGGAGATAAATTTTAGGGTCGCCACTTGAATGTGGTGACCCTAAAATTTAATTTCATATCTTGCTTTTGCTACAAGGTCTATTAATTTTTTATTAGATGACCAAAATTACTGTATAAGGGAAATATCCCCTCAAATGTGGTGAGCCCATTATCCCCAAGCCGATGGCACGAAACGCCATGCGACGGTACTAATTCCCCCTGGCTATTTACACCCGGGGAAACGAAAGCATTAGCGGAGTCTAAAGTTCATCAAATATCGCGGGCATGCGTGACCAACCGTGGGTGGTCATCCTCACTGATCTCAAATATATGGCGGACTGTCATGAATAGCGGATACGGATTGGTCCAGTTTAAAATTTGCATTATAACGACTGCATGACGACAGCAAAATAGCAAACATTTCTTGATTTGATGATTGATGAATTTTTTACTCGCATTTTTGCAAGATTTTGTAAATTTCAAAAGTTTTCTCATAAAGAAAGGGTGAAAGAATCGGCTAAAAGAAGGTAGCCGACGTTAACGAAGGTAAGTTTGTTTTAAATATTGATTTTATAATGTATTTAAAACCCGACGGCCTTTGCGTATATGAAACAACTATACAAGACAGCATATAATTTCAGTGTATCTTTAATGACCTTTAATATTGATTCCCTTTTTTATTATATTGAATTTTTTAAATAAAAAAGAAAGAAAAGTTATTTGCAAGCGAGAATTTGAAATCATTTTATTGCAAACTCAAAGTTTATTGATAAAGTCATTTAATTATAAAAGGCTGTTTAGTTTTATAAAGAACACTTTAAAACGTTTTGCGAAGCATTTGTGGTCGACTGTTGTAAATTGTCTGTGAATATTATGTTTGACACAGTAAACTAATAAAGAAATCCTACCTTTCAAGTATAAATACAACATTTTGTGGGTTTTCTTTTCGTTTTCTGGGATGATTTTTTCAATATTTTGTCGATTTTGAAACCAAATTTGCCAAATCATTCTTTTTGAAAAGCATTATTTACTACTCTGCTTGTAAATATTGCCTCAGATTTACTGGTCAACTAGCCAATCAGAATGCACGAAAGCTCATTTGATATGCAAAATTTATACTAATTGTTAATATTTCTGTTTTCTATATTTATATTGATATTTTGTAAAGGGCCACCCCTGCCCAGAGCCCTGGGATGTATATCAACTGTTGATTGCTAAAAATCCTCAATATATTAAATATGCCCCTGGGAATGAGGCTGATTTTATATAGGTGGCAATAAAAACAATTTCTAAAAAACCTTCCCCTCCCACCTATAAATTTTGAAAAAAGGATGCTAACCAAGTTATTTCGTTTGCATGTCCATACCCTCTCCTCCAAGATGACATTTTTGTATTTTCATATTTTTTAAAAATTTTATTGTGCTTTGCTTCCAAATATCATACAATAATTGCATTAAAGAAGCTGGGACACCACAACAGCTTAATACCAATTACAGTGGGATTCAGACATGTTTCACAAGTTTACATAAACCTGTCAGATTTTCCAAAGAGATAAAATCTATAACCTTCCATGTATATTACTAATTTAAAGAATATTCTGTTTCATAAAATCTTTTTTTGCCACTTAAATAGTGTTATTGAAATTTGATTATGGATTACTGAGCGTATTTAGACCCCACTTTATACATAGTTACATAATAACCAATTAATTAAGGACTTATCACAGTGGTTTCCGCTTACAAAATGTTGTAATACTGGGTAGTGGACTGGGTAGTGGAGTAAACCTGGGAGATATTGTTTC
>CACRXK020017298.1:0-10736 GCA_902702795.2 Paramuricea clavata
TGTTTGAGATCTTTTGCGTCGTCAAAATTGATGCTGGGCTCGCAACTTGGTGTGGGAATATTGCTGGAATTGCTGCTCCCGCTGCTCTTCAGCCAATCTACAAGATCTTCAGGATATGGTTGCACGGAAATGTGCATATCATACGCAGGATTAGCATGTGGTACAAGCACTATTTGGCCCGGTTCAAAAGACGCCTTCGAAACTTGAGAAGGCAACTCCTGAACAATACGTGAGGTCTTCAATTTCAGCACAACATAATCTAAAGCATTGCCTTCGTTAGAACGAACTACAACAAAGTCATCATTTGTTACAGTTGCATCGTAATAAGCTGGTTTGTCTCTACCACGGGTAACCCGTATTTCCAGAGCATTGTCAACTTGATCGGATCTAATAAGACGGACAACACTATTACTGGTCATTACATAAACGTTTTCATTATCTTTGAAAACAAGCCATCCAAAGCCGAATAATTTCTTGCCTCTCTTCAAATGTATTGCCGGCAACAAATGATCACGATATTCAAAATCTGTAAGGTAAAAGTTTAAAAACACTTAGTGCAACAATAAACATTGTCTGAGATCAACAAGTTGATTAGTGTACTTACAAGCTATCGGGGCAATAGAACTTCTGGCTTCAGCCTGTTTTCACTAGGAAAATGTGTTCGCGCAAAGCGACTAAAACCTTTGTCGACATCACCTATCACATCAGCAAAAGTGATGTCCCCAAAGGAAAGGTCACTTCTCGGGAACAATTTTTCCTAGGAAAACGGGCATTAGAATATTGACATCACTACGCCAAACAACTGCAGACAACTACCGTGAAGGAAATCGACAACATAATTGGCCAACTTGAGAAAGACAGCTTATGAAAGGTGTTATGTATCACAGCATGGACGCTCAGACTTGTATTCAAGGCATATAATAAGTTCATGTATGTGAAAGAGGGCATTAACGACTCCGAAAATAACGAAACAAGGATTTATCGGAGAAAACTTGCACAGCGAGAAACAGCAAATGCCAGCACCTTCGCATAAATTTCATCACAACAGAATATTACGCGGTGGAGTAGAGTTAACAATATGGACCTCTATGAAGTAGAACAGCGACAGGAGACGAAATTTCGAAAAGCTATGAAAATCCAAAACGACATCCGAAAGATAAAACTCGTCTATGGCTCATTCAAATTGTTTAATTTAATGCAACTCTTGGAGGTGTTCGGTAATTAAACTGCAGTAAATAATAGAAAAAAACTAACTGAGTAAGGCCCCGCATGCACTGGTGTAACAGAAAGATCTCAGGAACCAGACAAGTACTACAGTGCGGTGCCCTAGAGCATGCGCAAAACAAGTACACCGCGAGCGCGATGACATAGCATTTTGGACTAAATACCAAGGCTTGTGATTCAGAACAAACTGACAAACTCACGCAGCGAATATATATAAAGCGATGCCCAACTTCATTTTGGAGCCGCAATATGACCCCTCCCCGTTCGGACGTTTGGCGCAGTACTTTTATGTTGGTATAATTATATATTTGTTTTAAGAGATATGTTTGGACATTTTGAGGTATAACAGAAATATATCTATAAGTAAACAGGTTCTAACTAAAAACAATTTTCGCACACTTTTAAAAAAAACATTGTTCGACCTTAACGAAATATTCTAGTTTCAAGTGCCGAGTGTTAATGTCTTCTAAAGAAGAATGAAAACTTCGTCAGCTTTGATAAATAGACGGTATTACCAAGTACAAGACTAGCGAAGTTCATAAATATGAACCTCATGAATATGTCTGTGTAGTTGTGTGTATTTGTCATTTTGAGTTCGGCTGCAATTTTCTCTTAATGACAGTATTTAGGTGTATGTCAATGAAATGTTGTGAACATTGTTCGATTAAGAAGTACTATTATCCCTTTTAAGAAACAAAAGCAAAAACTCATTACATACAGGATGTCATTAACCGCTTTTGAGCAAAATTCATGTCATGGTCATAAATCATGTGACACAAACCCAAACGGTAAAGTTTACTTAAAATGAATACACTGTCATACAGGTTTATTATGTCTTCAGCTTGACAGCCCAGAATTATCTCCAGATTGCTTCAAAAATATCAGGGGCGTTCGGAACGGCTCTAAAAGTGGGGGAGGGGGCACAATTCGCGGCCGCCGAAGGCGGCTAACATTAAAGGGAGGTCCGGGGGCATCTCCCGGAAAAATTTAAAACTAGAGTCTCTGAAATGCCATTTCCTGCACTTTAGAAGGAGATTTACGAGTCATACAGTATCTCAAATTGTTTTGCCTAAAGGCGTAACTGAAACTATAGCAATTATCTTTGCGGTTTATTATTGACCACTGTTAAAAAGTGTGTGTGGGGGGGGGGGCAAAGACATTTAGGCCCACTCCAACTAAAAAGGTAGGGGTCCGCCCCCCCCCCCCGGGTTTCGACGCCCCTGAAAAATATTGCAAATATGTAACAAAGTCTACATTTGCACTTGGCTTTAGGAGTGCTATAGCCCCTCCAAAAATAAAAGAGGAGGGGGTCCAAATTTTGCAGTATGTATATAAAAATTGGGCAACTTTTTGGGAAAAGTTCAGGCAAGGAAAAATAAAACCGGCACGTGTATTATAAATACTAAGTTAAGTAGGAAATATATGTTAGATCCAGAAAATGTTTGCCTCTTATCCCCCGTCGCGAGCATTTCCGGGAAAAAAATTTATATGGACATTTTAATGAATGTATGGAAATTAGCTCCCCCCCCCTTAAATAAAAACTGTTCCGCCGTCACTGCTTGCTTTGATGTAAATTTTAGGTAACCATGAGTGACCTGCAAACGTCTCAGGAATTTCAGCAGTGACACTAATCGCCAAAATTGTCAAATGTGCATGTAATTCAACATTCAGAAGTTTATTTGTACGCCGACCATACAATCATGATTCGCGTGAGACTGAGATTTCATGAGGAGTTTGTCAAATACGTGTATCGCAGACTCCGTTTCATGACTTGTGCTTTGGTTGTTCAGTCGTAAAAGGGGGGGAGGGGGAGACGGCAATTTAGCGGAAGGGGGGGGGTTGAATTTCGGCCGGAATTATATCCCTCCGGGGATATCCAAGAACAAATTATTGGGGGATTTCCAGGGACAAATTCAGAGCGAGACGAAAATCGAAATTGCACTACATGTCCCCGGAACATGAACTGGGAGGACAACCATTTTAGTTTGTTTCCCGTATTTCGAAATGCAAGCCGCAATTATAGTTGTTTATTTCATCCGAGGTGGAGGAACTTGTATAGTATCAGCGATTTTCTCATAATTTAGCCCGATACACAAGTGTTTTGTTTCAATTTATGCGCTGTACGAACTCGTCACAGTCTGGTCTGGCGGTTCGGCCCAGCTAACTAAATTACTTCACACCGCATTTAAACGTCGACTAGAGATAACACTTTAACCGACAAGAGATCGTTGCTTTCTGTATGATTACTTCGTTCCACTATCGCGTAAATCTACACTAAAGTAAGAAAGAATTTGGATACTGGTAGCAAAAGCATGCATTTATTCACTGACTAGTTAATCAGGACGTTTGTTACGCGAAAGATTTTGATTTAAAACAGTAGGATTAGGTTAAGGTAATACCCTTTTTCCAGTTTGGCCGGGAGAGACTCTCGGTTTTTCCGCCGCTTTTCTCACGACCTCCAGACAAATATCGAAAATATGCTGGTTTCTCCAGCAATGGAAAAAAGTGATCCAGTTTGAAATGGAAAATGTGATCCAGTTTGAAATGGAAAAAGTGATCCAGTTTGAATGAAGCTTTTAAAAGTTCCTTTGCACGCACAAAATTGCGCTAAACATAAAAAACATCGTGTCTTATCTTCCCTGCTACACGAGATCCTCATGAATCAAATCAAAATTGCTTCTGGAAAATTCATGACGATAATTTCAGTCGACGAATCGTAATTCGCTTTTTGCAGATACTGATGAGTCAAAGCATTTTGATGAGTGAGTTAAAACAGCAATGAAGTGCCAGTAGATGACTAGAAGTAAAAGCTAAATATCACCAGTACACATATATAGATTTGATAATGAACTCAGGCGTTTCCCCCAGATTTGTATTCTGAAGAGTTGGCAGGTCTAAAGATCGATAGATAGATAGATAGATAAACTTTATTTAGGCAAACTAATCCCATTCAACATTGATGATTTCCATGAGAGGTGTGCAATTGTTACAATTTTAAAACTAATTTACTAAGGGACCGGTCATTATTTATGGCAGGGGTGGGGGCCGAAGAGAAATTGTTTCAAAGCTGAAATATTTTTTGACCCCACCTTTTTTAAGAGGAAAAATTCCTTACCCCACTTTTGAAATGGAAGAAAAAAAACTTACCCCACCCTATGGAACTGCCTGTATATGACATATCGTAATAACCATTGACTGCCAATAATACTCCCAAATGTTAGCAAATAGCAATATAAAAGCTATTTAAATAGTTCACAATGAATACACAATGTCATGATGGAATAGATACTATGCTGATACTTGAATGTGGCAAATTCACTTAAGCTGGAACAGATTCCAATGTCCCGCATGACGTCCATAACGAGTCCTCACAACCCATGGAAGAGATTCAACATCTGCGGTCTCATCTGCGGTCTGGTCAACTTCCTCATCACTTTCACTGCTGGTATCATCACCAAACTCATCCAAAATAACATCTTCATCACTGTCACTGTTTATACCTGTGTCACTATTGTAGTCAGATCCAGTTTCTTCAATCACCTTTTCAATCGTATCATTCTGCTTCTTTCTAAGCACATCAGCCTTCTTCCCTTTTTTGCTCAGTTTGTTTTTATCCAGGTATTTTCTAATTCCACAACTTTCAGGCTTTTCAGTTTCCCATTCACCACTAAATCTAACCAGTTATAGTCATCATAATCTTTGCCTTCCCTTTCAACTTTATCTCTGGCTCTTTGCCTTGCTCGAATACCTTTGGTATGATGAAGGTTGGTCAGATGTTGAATATAGTTGACTACATATTCCCTTTTGACACAGAACTTATCTGAAAATTCCGTAATTAAGTCTTGCTGATCTAGGGAGATGGACTCTGTGTTGAACATCTTTGTTATGTTTGCCCTTGGTTGCCAATCATCAGCTTCTCGTTCCTCTCCACCTTCTGTGTGAGTGGGTGTTACACTGACATCCATGTAATGCATTGGCCTCTGAGGATCAGGAAGAGGTTGGGAAACTCCCTTCATAGGAGGACCATTCCATGTAAGGCAATAATCACAATGTTTATCTTTGCATCTAGTCCTTGTGAACTCCATAAATAGCTCTCCGACTTTGTAGTGGTCACTAAAAAACTTTATGATCTTTGCAAAATATGCAGCACCTGGAACAGTATTCTTAGCAACAGGTGTTACGTTGAAGCTGTATGATACTGCAACAAGTATTCTCTATTTGAAAAGAACTGGTCTGCTTTGTCTTCGGTCAAATAATATGCCTTAATCCTCTCACTTAAAACAAACTATACTCTCGACCCTCGACTTTTAGATACACTTCATTTTTTATTTGTCGCAACACGATTTAATATTAAAATATTGATATATGCATGACTCACCTGAATTTGCATGTAAATGAGGATCTGTCATAACAGGAATGATATTTTTGATATTGAATACCGTGTCACAGAATAGGAAGTTATACCAGAAGCGTAACTCTAGTCGTTTCCCTTATTGTTTGACGTCCACGAAAATTTTTAACTCGCTCACGTCAGGCCACGCCATCCTGGCTAGTACAGCCGGAAGTTTTTATCAGGATTTGGTAGGTACAAAGTGCCGGCTGTACTAGCCAGGATGGCGTGATTGATGACGAATCGCTTGTAAAAACGCGGACAAATATTTGCTCGAGTTACGCTTCTGGTATAACTTCCTATTCTGTGACCGTGTGCTCCACTGCTCCTTCACTCGTGTCACTCTCGGGATCGTCGGAATAGAATCGTCGCACATTCGGAAATTGTCGATAATACTCAACATCGCATGGCTTCTCATTGTAAAATGTAAATATATCAGTCAACATGGATGACATTGACACTTTTTTCGGTAATCGTTCCATGTTTCGCGCACCAATATAGTAAACGTTATGTAATGGATATTATAGTAAAGTTAACTAGATACCTCCATACACATAACACACCCTAACCCTAACCCTAACCCCAACCATAAACCTAACCATAACCTATAACCCTAACCTAACCCCTAACCCTAATACCTAACCCCTAACCTAACCTATACTGGTGCGCGAAACATGGAATGATAACCCTTTTTTCGACTCTGTAAACTTAAAAAATGAATATCTACAACATTTCAAAGACTCGGGCTACGATGATCTTGATTTTATCAAGTCTTTAGCTGACGAAGAGCATCAGGAAATGTTCAATTTGGTCGGCATGTCACGAAAACCAGGACACATCCTGAAGTTTAAAAAAGCCATGTCTTCTCTTCTTGCTAAGCAAACAGCAACGGTGGACAAAGCGATACCCACAAGTTGTGGGACAATTAAACAGACAAAAATCCAAAAAAGTAAGTACATATTACTGTGTTGTGTATTTGGAAAACATATTAGATGGTCAAGGGTCTCAGCCAGTAAGGTTTTTGTACATAGTATCAAACCACTCAAACCAAGTTTTGGAGTACAACCAAAATAATTGATTAGTCAATATAAAATATGAAGTTCTCAGCTTTTATTTTTTCTATTGTATATGTAGCGATAACCTTCAGTGGTGGAAAATTTGTCCTGGGTACGAATGCAACTGTCCAAACACAAGAGCCATGGAAAAATACCTCATACCAAATGTCAAATCGGACAGGTTAAAGTTTTTCAACTCCATAACTGAAGAAACTTACAAAGCTGCATATGTGAGCAAGCAGTCAAGGTTTCAGGCCTACCTTAATGGGCAGAGGAAATTCCAATGGGAAATTTCTTCCGATATTGAGAAAATTGGAAAGAATGTTGGTTCATATAAGGAAGGTACCATACCTAAAGAAAACCTAAACTGTTTAAGGTACAGAGAGTTTCCTACAGATGTTAAAGTAGAGGATGTCTCCAAGTGTCAAAGAGCATTGCATCATGTAAAGGGCACCTTTAATGAAATTGAGAAAATCAAGGAAAAGCTTAACAATCGAAAAAGGGAATTGTTTGATGCAGATGTACTCCCTAAATCATGGGCAAGCAGCGAAATCTCATTTGTGGAAACCTCTTTAACAAAGATTGATCGAATGTTAAAAGACACTGAGAAACTTGCTATGGATCTTGAACATGTCATGCATCAGCTGCATAAAAGGTTTGATAACAGTTGTGTTGAAACTAGTGAGAGAAAAAGGAAGGCAAGGAGGATTATCGAGCAGAGGTATAAGACTAAGCGAAAGAAACAGATCTTGAGTGAGTGAGGCAGTGGTGATGCTGCTGAAATTTACCTTTATAGTAGCAGTAGTGATGAAGATCTTGTTGACATTTTGACAGATGACATTTAACAAGAGTCAGAATATATCTGTGTAATTTGATATTTGTGATTTAATAAATGTTATGGTTAATTTTTCTCTACCCCACCTTTCTCCTTAATATTTTTTTCATTTGCCCCACCCAAGACATGCCAATATTTTTGTTTACCCCACCATTTTCTCTTCGGCCCCCACCCCTGCCATAAATAATGACCGGTCCCTAATACATACAAACTATTATTATATAAATGCTATTAAATATTCACTTAACTGAACTACTTAATTTAATAATTGAGAGGCCGAGGGCGAGTAGAAAAGGTTTTTACAAAACAAGTTGTAAGATATCGAATTTCGAATATTTTCTGGTATTCTATTCCATAATTTAGCCCCACTGTAACTGAAACTTTTTTAAAAAAAGTCTGTGCTGGGCCTTGGAATAAAAAGCCCAGTTGAAGAACCTCTTAGAGCTAATTGATTTACTATTTTGTACATGAGTTTGACCATCATTAACGCTCTGCGTTCTTCAAGAGATGTCCAACCGAGAGCAGTTCAAGCTAAATAGATTGTCCATGCTCATTTTTAAAATTCATAATTAATCTAGCCGCTCGATTTTGCAATTTTTGAAGACGTTTGCCGAGGCCTTTGCCAAGCTCATCCCAAACCTAACAACAGTAATCAAATTGAGGCTGGATCAATACATTGTACACCAGCACTAATGTATCTCGGTTTACAAATTCTTTAAGTTAAGTTTTAATTTTAACGCACCAATCCCCCAAGATACTTTACTAGCGATATTCAATATGTTTTTCCCAGTTTAGGTTCTCATCGATTTCAACTCCTATAGCACTTTTGCGCATTTTACTCTTTTGATTGGACATGTGTCGATCTTAGCTGTGGGTTGGCAGTGGCGTGCTGGGTACTATTTTTCTGGAGGGGCCAGTGGGCTGTCAACCAATATGCGCCCCTATAATGTTACACTTGATAAACGAAGGCCGAAGGCACGAGCCGAGTGCCGCAGGTGCGAGGTTTGTCTAGGGGGGTCCGGGGGATGCCCCCCAGGAAAATTTTTTAATTTAGAGTCTCTGAAATGCCATTTCCTGGACTTTGGGGGAAGATTTGACAGAAATCTGATGGTCAGGAAACGGCATTATGACGTGTCGAAATTTGCAATTTGGCTAGAATCATCCTCGTCCCCAGGGCCTCTCGGCCGCGTGCGTCCTCCCTAGGCCCTGGGACACCCGGAACCGGAAGTGCAAGAAAACTTGCAGTAGTTTCTAAAGCGCATGTTCTTGAATTGGGACACTTTAGCACCCGTAAGAATTTTCACAGTGAAGTATTAAGAAGAAACGAAGTATTTGTGTTGACATATGTTGATAGAATAATTTTGCTAAGCGAAAACTGCTCAACTTCTGGGAAATAGCAGTTCTCTGAGAAGCCAATCAGATCTCTTCCTTTAGTCGTCTGTCCCAGAGCTTAATTTTCAACGAGTGACCGAGTGAAAATGGCTCTGGGGACGAGAATGGGTTAGAATTTAGTTGCAGTACTTAAATTATGCAATGCTAACTACTTCCAGCGATTAATTTAATCCCAATTCTGTTCTCTACAGATCTACTGTTCTGAGCACAATTACAACTTAAGAGAGGATGTCCACAAAAATCAAACATAAAGCGGCCACGACTGAAAAATCGATTTTGCTCAAATTTTGCCCAGATATACCTTATTATATCGGAAAATGCACCATATATTTTTTAGGTCAAATGCTTTTTTAACTTTGAGAAAATGCCGTTTTAACACGACCACCCTAAATCGCCATTTTTTCTGGGAAAATATGCGCTGATTTTACAGATAAATTTCACGACGACAACCGTTTCTAATCGATCTAAAACCCCAAAAATCTTGTTTTCGGTTATTCAAAGGACTGTGTACATGACTTACAGGAAATCTGAGTTACTTTTAGGAATAGAAATAATCGTAGTTTTGGAGCACACTATCTTACTTCATTTACGATACCCTCTTAACAAAATCGATTTTCACCATGCGATAAAGCTCCAAATCGATCATGCTTCTACTAGTTGGCTCTTTAATAAACAAGCTTTCAATTGACGTAAATACTTCTTTTGGCAAATGAATACGCGATAAACGACAGCGCGTTGAAATCGTCCGTTTTTGACGTCTTGTAAGTCAAACGCTGTTAATTTATACACCGTCGAAGTTTAAAACAATTTAATCAAGTATTCTAAGTATTTTACCTTTTGAGAAAAAACATATTTTTGAATGGGGACTTTTCGCTTTGCTAAGTTTAAAAGTGGTCCAGAAATCCCAGTGTATTTGTAAAAAAAATCATCAAACATCCAGTATTTTGAGACATTGTTGACGGTTGCATGATAACTTCAGATCATTATTCAACGTGATCTACGACCCGGCCGTTTGACTTTAGCGCTAACATATACAAATCGATGAGCTATTGAAGGATTATATTTGCTACTAAATTCCCCAAAAGAATTGGAACTACAACTGCTGTTTTCAGAGGTTTTGATCCATTTTGTCCATATTAATGTACCATTTTATTTATCGACTGATGTTTACAAATACGTAAGTTAATTATTAAGCAGCTGTTAGCGTGCGTGTACATGTGAAATGAACGTTTATATAAATGTTTATCCATATAAGGAGTTTTTATTTTTAGTTTACCAGCCCTTATATTTGAATAGTCGTTTTCTTTCAAGTTGTTTTCTTTTTTATACTCGATCTGCAAAGTTGATTCCGAAATGTTAAGGTATTCGAAAAAACTATCGAACTTTTCCATGATATTTACAGAGAAACGTCACAGCTGTAAACCCCCCTCCCCCACCCCCAAAACGAACATATGACGTTTCTTGTGGAAAAAATCGATATGTGAGGCTTCCCTAAAACTGCAAGGTTTAAACTATTGAATTCAAATCCCACAGACCACAACGATTATACGTATTGATTGTTTCTTGACGATAGTAGACGCGTACGTGCATGTTGCGGAAGAGGTTATTTCACTAGCCTCAGAGCAGTGCCGTAGCTAGCATTTATAGTTGGGGGGTGTAGGCCAAAAAATGGGCCCCCCCCAAAAAAATTTTTTTGTCAAAAATTTTTTCCGGACATACAAAAAGTCAGATATTAGCTAAAAATTGCCTGAATCTCATGATTTTCGTACAAAAACCATATACTATTATTGCCGTAATTTTCCGAATGGCCATCCCATTTTCCGAATATGTCAAAAGTTGG
>CACRXK020017299.1:0-10735 GCA_902702795.2 Paramuricea clavata
CGATTTTGACTGGAAATAAGCCTGCAGATTCTTGAATTAGTGGCTGCTTAACCGTAAAACGAAGTGTGTATAATAATCGTTTTGATATTTTGATGTTGATGTCTTTGATAATTTAATCAATGTTGTGCGGGTTTGGGTGAGCGTAAACATTTGAGAAGTAAAATTCCATGACGTACTTGCTTTGTTTTGTCGGTTTTATTCATATCTGTGAAATTTTTAAGCTATTCTTCACTCGATAATTTACTTTAATTCAAGCTGGTATGGATAGAATTGCAGCGAATGTTATCGTTTATTATAAAGCTAGCGCATCAGTTATGTTTTTATGTTTGTTTATAATGGTCTTAATTCTTTATGTAGGGTTTTTATACTTCATTTGCTAAGAGAGGCGAGGGGTTGCTCCATGCATGTATTTTCTAGTGCTATAGGCTATTTATAACAGCTTCGAAGTGTTTCTTTATTGATTAACCTTTTTATTATGTTGAAAAGGAAAGCAACGTTGTTTGAATGCGAGAATTTGAAATCATTTTATTTTAAACTCAAAGTTTTCCAATAAAGCCGTTAAGGGCAGCTTAGTGTTATAAAGAACATTTTAAAACATCTTGCGAAGTGTTTAAGGTTAAAATTTTCCTTAAATTGAAAATTAATTCAACTGTAATAACATACTTAACATATATCAGTTTCGGGAATTGAAAATTTTGTAATTACTAATTTAAAGTGATATTTTTAAGCTACGTTTGCACGCTACGATTAATCGTGTACAATTCGTATTATGGCGTGTTACTGTCATTCCAATTGAAGTGTTCCTCAAATATTGATTCAATACATTACCTGGTCTGGCCAATCATTTGATAGAAAATTGATCAACTTCCTGTTACTTTTAAATGAGCCAATTAGATCTCGTTTCAGAACCGATTAACCAATAGGAAACGCACAGGAAGCAAAAAGAAATTTGAATTCGTATGAATTGGTCAGCCGGAGATAATGTATTGAATCAATATTTGAGGAACACTTCAATTGGAACGACAATAGCATGAGTGCTGGCGCAATAATTCATTGCCGTTTCGGTGAAAGAAATTTCAAATGTAGGCAGCTTACGCATGCATGTTTACTCAATAACATACGCCAGAAAACGAATCGTACACGATTAATCGCAGCGCGTAAACGTAGCTTTAGGGGATTTTTCAAATGTAAAAATATTCTTAACAATATTATCGTGTTACTATGACAACTACTTTAAATACTTCAGGTTCGAAAAATACAATGGTTTTGTCAGCAAGGCGAGGGGGATATTCAATTGATCGTGAGGTTGTACAAAAATTAACCAAAGAAGTAAAACTTCCATAGCAATGAGGTGGTTTGGTGTAACCTGAGTAATTGCGAACAAGTGTTACAAGACTTCATTTGTTATACGATTTCCACCGGTACCTGCAACAAATTTTTTGTCGGGAAAACCAGAGCGGGCATTTTCGGGCGTTTCAGAGCGAGCCGGATGCAAAAATCCGTCCCGCTCGAAAAGGTTCCTCAGTCAATCAGATTGCTTCATTCTGACTGATGAAAAAAAAACCCCTATTTATCTTGACAAAGATATTTTTCCTTCAAATATACCAGCTCAAGTGCACAGGAAAAATCCATCAATATTGGCGCAGTTTCAATTTGGATGACAGTCTTCAAGAGATAGGGAACATTCATCTATTTCCAGATATTTATAACAAGTAAATGGCATTAACACTTTACAAACGTAGCAAATAAGAGTTTTATTACCTTCGTAGCATACGTTTTTACCTCTTTATTTTTACTCGACATTTCTTTTTACTCGATCATTCCAATTGAATTGATGTTAAAAGATGAGAATTGTATAATTACCTACGCAAACAGTTCCATTTCCAGTGTATCCACTGTCACACGTGCAGACAAAAGACCCGCCAATGTTAGTACAAGAAGCGTTAGTATGACAGTTGTCTATCGATAGAGAACATTCATTGATATCTAAAATAAAACACATTGGTTGACGACTTATTCAGTATTAGTATAAACCAAATGGAAGTCTTAATTTTTCTTCATACTATATGAGGGAGGTAACAATCCAATAATTAGCTATTTCGTTTAGTTCTGTTGGTTGACAAAGTATTGTATTTCACTAGCATCGTATTTATGGAAATGGTTTAATACATTTGAAATGGGCTATGCCCCCCCCCCCTCCCCCCCTCTCACGAAGACCTCTGTGATAACATTCCAAATTTTGAAGTATATATTTAAAAATTTGTTGGAGGAAGACTTGCATTTGAAATATTTAAATGAGAAAGTGTGTAAACATTATTATAAATTACAAGAGTGTGTGAATTATACTGGCTTCGAACGGATGTTAAATAAGCAATTGCTAATTATTCTTAGAACGATCTTACACGCAATATGTTGAACCTAAAGTAACTTATCATAGCAAAAGATTAAAGATATGTTAAAACCTTGTATATTCTTTCATTTCACTTGGCATTCAACTTTTGTTATGCGGAATTTTGAAATTTGGAATCCACACTCCGTATTTATAACACAGTTTGGATAACTGGCGCTATTACGTAAAGTAACTAAGAGTGATAGAGTATTATCTTTATGCGGGGAAAGTTACTATTTGGTTTAGACAGGAAAGACGACCTGTTGACTGTCATAATGATCGCACTATGATTGTAATGTCTACGGATTACCAAGTACTACTCACCAGAACAAAATACACTATTTCCCGAATAACCATGGTTACATCTGCACAAAAAACTCCCATTGGTGTTAATACATTGAGAATTATTCGCACAGTTGTCCAATCCTAGGGAACATTCATCCACATCTGTATTGAATAATCGTACGCAGAAAAAAGATAAGTAAGCATTTGTTTCATACCTTTTAGAAAGTTAGTGTTTCACTGTGGTAGAAATTGCGTGTATCATTACCAATTATTATCTGTGGTAGTATAATAACGTATATAATTTTGAATGCCTAACGTACTCTTCAAGTGGCAACAAGCCATGAGACGCCCAACTTTGTTATTTTGCTCTGTCTAAAGGCAGACAGATATTACTATAGTCAAAAATGAAGTGCTGTTACACATTATGAGTGCCAGATAGTTTCATGCGAATGGTTGAAAACAATTTGTGAGCTTAGGCAAGCGATGTTCTAGTCAACACGGACGTAGAAATCTTTTATGTTTTGTCATATGTGTTGAAGATTGCCACAAACTGATACAAACTCAGTTTGTAATGACGTCCGTGTTGAAAAAAACGTCGCTTGCCTACGCTCGAAAATATTACAATTTTACCGATTGAATAACATTCGACTCCTGCGTCCTCAGAATGCGCGCAATTATAAACTCCCCATCCCGTGTGAGAACAATTGATTAAATTTTGTTCATGTCCAGTACAAGAAACATCATCCAACCATATCTGGCCAGTTCCGTCGGGAACATTGCTACCTTGAAGAGCTCTAACAGCGGATATAAATCCCAGTTGACGACATACAACCGTAGCATCATTTATATCCCAACTATCATCACATACTGTTCCCCATCTTCCATTGTAGAATACTTCCACTCGACCAGCTCCAGTGGAACTTGATGGTCCTTGTAACCTGACAGATACACCTGTAAAAATTGTACGATTTAAATTAAAGGGCAGAACAACTGAAAAGTGAAAAAATAAAAACTTAATGTATGGCCTATTCCCCCAACAGAGCTGGCACTATGCATGGCTGTAGTTGGGTACCAAATTCGTTATGTCAGGGTAATTGTTGTTATCCTGGAAAAATTCTTGAAAAAGAGAAAATGATACATTCGAATTCTTTAATGATTTTGGTTTCGGTTTCTTGCACTTCACTTGGTAGAATTAATATTAGAATGTTAGGTTTTGTAATCCCAGTTAGTATATTATATACATTTTAAAACCTGGCCAGGAACGACTGCGAAACCTGACCGGGAACGCAGTCGTTCCTGTTCAGGTTTGAACCCTAAAATTCTAATATTAATTCCACCAAGTGAAGTGCAAGAAACCAAAATAATTGAAGTCTATACCTTATCACAACCCGCACCGATTGCCTATATATACATGAACTTACGGTTACAGCTTAACAGCTGGCCTCTGTAGCTCGGTTGGTTAGAGCGCTGCACCGAAATTCCATTGGACAATTTCGTTTGGCCTTCTCAATGGCCTACTGTCTACATGATGTCCATATGCTTGTCATTACGTCATTCAATACATGGTAATTGACCAAATGAAAAAGCAAATGTCCGATGGAAATTCCAATTGTCCATTGGATCCAATGGACAAACAAAATTTCAATGGACATTTCCATGTCCATTGGATCCATTATATCCAATGGACACTTTCGTTTGGCCATCTCAATGGCATACTATATACATGGCGTCATTACGTCATTTAAATACATGTTAATTGACTAACTGTAAAAGCAAATGTCCAACGGATATTTCCAGGCTCATTGGATCCATTGGGTCCATTGGACGCATTCGTTTGGCTATCTCAATGGCCTACTGTCTACATGACGTCCATATGCTTGTCATTACGTCATTCCTAGACATGTTAATTGACCAACTGAAAAGGCAAATGTCCGATAAAAATTCCACTTGTCCATTGGATCCAATGGACACGCGAAAATCCAATGGACAATTAGAGATCCATTTGACAAACGGAATATCCAATGGCCTTTTGATTTATCCATCGGGCATCTTGCATAGGTATTGGACATTGATCAGGACCTTGTGCTGCATTTTTCGTAGTCGTTCCTGGTCGGGTTTTAAAATGTATATATACTCACTTGGATTACAAAACCTAAAATTCTAAAATGATACATTCTTCATCCCATATGTTTCCGATTGTTGTAGCTTTGACGGCTGTGATGATGAGAATCAGCAAAGAACACGGGTTTATGTTCCAAAAAACAAGCATTTCAAGAAATATTTATTTTTCTGCTGAAGCTGCTACCACATTTTAACTATTTTTTTATATAACGCCATCGTTTTTGTTAGGGACCACCAACCATTAACTACAGAGTGGACAGCCTGGCATTCTCTTTATTACAAAATATCATGGAGTAATGCTTCCCCTCGGTTGAACAATCGTGTCTTGTTTTCGTATCAACATTTCATAAATGCGACTACATTCCTACGCGGCTACGCCTATTACTGCAGCTAAAATATCCCACCATAATTATTTGCTAACTACGACACAATTCAGTCCTCATTTTCTTGTTAATTAACAAGTTATCACAGGAAATTTGATCATTGCACATTTTACATTTTATTACTGAACATTTCACTTTCATCACAACAGAGGTTGGTTATCACAGCAGCAAACTAAAAATAGGTATTAAAATTGAAAGTGAAATAGAGAGCAAGGATTGCTCCTGCAACTCCTGCAAAGTTCCGGAAGTAAGCCCGTGGCGAGGGTACTAATTCCGCCTGGCTATTTACACCCGGGGAAACGAAAGCGTTAGCAAAGTTTAAACTTCATCAATGACCGCGGGTGTGGGTCACCAACGAAGTTTCGGTTGGTGGTCATCCTTACTGATCTCAAAAACATGGCGGAATGTCATGAATAGCGGACACTGATTTGTCAAATTTATAGTTTGCATTATAACGACTGCACAACGATAGCGAAATAGCAAACATTTCTTGATTGGATGATTGACGAATGATGATTTCTTGCAAGATTTTGTGGATTTCAAAAGCTTTTAAAGAAAATAAAGGCGGAAGATATACTAAAAGAATGGAGTAAAGTCACCGATGTTAACGAAGTTACAGCAGGTATTTAAATATTGATGTATTGTTCGCTTTATAACAGCTTTGAAGCTGATCGTTGCGTATATTTTCATTTTATTTCATTTTATTTCAAACTCAAAGTTTTCCAATAAAGCCGTTAAGAGCAGCTTAGTGTTATAAAGAACATTTTAAAACATCTTGCGAAGTGTTTAAGGTTGAAATTTTCCTTAAATTGAAACTTATATTAACTGTAATAACATATTTAACATACTGTATATAAGTTTGGGGAATTGAAAATTTAATTAGTAATTACTAATAAGTTATATTTTTAAGCTACGTTTACACGCTACGATTAATCGTGTACAATTGTATAATGGCATATTAAAATGAGCGCTGGCGCAATAATTCATTGCCGTTTCGGTAAAAAGAAATTTCAAATGTAGCCAGCTTACGCATGCATGTTTACTCAATGACATACGCCAGAAAACGAATCGTACACGATTAACTCTTTAAGTGGGCATGAGTCGTTTGCCATTTCCAATGGCAAACGACTTCACCAGTCAAGAGGAGGGTGCTCCTGCACAACGCGAGTGGCATAGTTTTACGCGTGTCGTTAAAAGCAATGTTATAATTTTACCTGTTAACGCTGCAAAACATTGTACTCCTGCATCTTCAGAATGTCCACAATTATGGCTTCCCCATCCGTTATGAGAGCAATTCATTAGACTCTGTTCACTCCCAGTACATCTGACGTCATCTAACCATATCTGTCCAGTTCCATCAGGAACGTCACGCCCGTGAAGAGCTTTAGCAGCATATGGATAACCAAGTTCACGACATACAACCTTAGCATCATATATATCCCAACTATCATCACATACTGTTCCCCATCGTCCATTGTAGAATACTTCCACACGGCCAGTACCATTGGAAGCTGACGGTCCCAATAACCGGACAACTTTGGATTTCTCTGTGATAATTAGAACAAATATTTGACAAATGACACAAATGCCAGACAGCCCTGCAGCGCTGATTTATGATTTCAATTATTAAATTAGAGCATTCCTGTAATAGAAACAAATAAAATATACCAGGTCTTCCTATTGGTTTTTGCAAAAATGTAGTTCGATTAGGTAGAGTCTTCCTTTTTTAACTGCTCGTGTGTCCGAGTGATATTTTTTACTTCAGCACAGATGGCACAAACATTCGTTACATGCCATACTGGAAAGTGAGTTATACCTTATATAGCTATCGTAGCTACATGCATAACTCAAGCCACACACGGGGTATGAGAACGGATCGGAATAATTTTGCCATGTCGGATTGAATCGCGGGTCGGAGTTTTGGACGGATATGTCGGATTCGGTCGTTTTCAGATTGTGATTGACGAACAAGAGAGTAATGCGCTTTGAATTTTTATTACAAGAACATGAGAAAATATGTTTTAATGTCTTGTTTCACTCAGGATTTTCTAGTGGCCCTTCTGTTAAAAGGCTTTTTATTTATATTATATTATATTATATTATATTATATTATATTATATTATATTATATTATATTATATTGTATTGTATTGTATTGTATTGTATTGTATTGTATTGTATTGTATTGTATTGTATTGTATTGTATTGTATTGTATTGTATTGTATTGTATTGTATTGTATTGTATTGTATTGTATTGTATTGTATTGTATTGTATTGTATTGTAATTATGTTATGTTATGTTATGTTATGTTATGTTATGTTATGTTATGTTATGTTATGTTATGTTATGTTATGTTATGTTATGTTATGTTATGTTATGTTATGTTCTGTTATGTTATGTTATGTTATGTTATGTTATGTTATGTTATGTTATGTTATATTATATTATATTATATTATATTATATTATATTATATTGTATTGTATTGTATTGTATTGTATTGTATTGTATTGTATTGTATTGTATTGTATTATATTATATTATATTATATTGTATTGTATTGTATTGTATTGTATTGTATTGTATTGTATTGTATTGTATTGTATTGTATTGTATTGTATTGTATTGTATTGTATTGTATTGTATTGTATTATATTGTATTGTATTGTATTGTATTGTATTGTATTGTATTGTATTGTATTGTATTGTATTGTATTGTATTGTATTGTATTGTATTGTATTGTATTGTATTGTATTGTATTGTATTGTATTGTATTGTATTGTATTGTATTGTAATTATGTTATGTTATGTTATGTTATGTTATGTTATGTTATGTTATGTTATGTTATGTTATGTTATGTTATGTTATCGTGTCGTATCGTATCGTGTCGTATCGTGTCGTCTCGTGTCGTCTCGTGTCGTCTCGTGTCGTCTCGTGTCGTCTCGTGTCGTCTCGTGTCGTCTCGTGTCGTCTCGTGTCGTCTCGTGTTGTATTGCGTTGTATTGCGTTGTATTGCGTTGTATTGCGTTGTATTGCGTTGTATTGCGTTGTATTGCGTTGTATTGCGTTGTATTGCGTTGTATTGCGTTCCATCGCGTTCCATTCCGTTCCATTCCATTCCATTCCATTCCATTATATTATATTATATTATATTCAATTGACGTTGTACAGAAATTAACCGAAGAAGAACAGAGGGGACTTTCGTCGACGCTGCATGAAAATAGTGCGGGTTCGTGAGCTTTTTCCCGCAAATTTTGCTTTTCGATGTTTTGCTTACAATTTCTAAGGATTTTGAAGTTTACAGCATTGTCATTCACTGGTTTTTGAAAGCATCGGGGTTTTCTTCGTTGGAACTTGCAAGCTAACTACTCAACAACCTAATGACTGTTTTTAATTTAAAGCAAAGCAATTGAAAGTAAAACTTATATTTTCATACGAAGGAGATGAGTGGCGATTTTATGTTGGACTGTTTTGAAGAGATGCTTCGAAGAACATGATATAATCGGACGTTGTATCTTAAAAGTGTACTTGGAACAGCCGAACAAAGTGGTAAATTTTGTTACCCGGTGTGTTGGGCATCATAATTCCCAGGAATAGTGCTCATGCAGCGGCGTTTAAACTGGCTATGAAATATCCTGAATACTTCGTCGAGTTCTCTACCGCCATGTGACCTGTAGTTTAATTTGGCACTTGTCTTTGAAAGGGCTTTACTTGACTTTAATTGACGTGTAAGGTATAACTTAGGTAAGCCAACATTTCTTTGTTACATAAAGCTACATTTTCATATCTTTACTGTGTGAATATTTTTAATTTTGTATAAAATTAAGCGCAATATGTTGTTGGAAAAAGTAACGATCGAGTGCTTCATAATAACGCTGAGATCTTGTATACAGATATTCGTATTTTATTCAAAATCTACCCTTTATCACCAGTTTTTTTATTCTTTTATGTTAAAGTATACATAATCCTTGACTTGATAACACGATGATCTATACTCTATGAAAATTGGGCAAAAATGCGATCTTGGCAGAGAAACTTGACCGTTCGGTGAAATCTGTAGCTTTGAGACCATATTTTAATTCTAGTATTTCGTGATGTTGGCCGATTTTTAGTTTATATTGTAGAACGGCTTCCTAGTGAATTAAATTAATTGTCTATCTTCTAACGAGTAGTAATAAGCGCGATTTCTTTTTGTTGATGGGTGTTGAAATCATTTTAGACTTTTCTTCATATACAACAAGTACACTACCGAGTTCTAAATCACTGTTTGCAAAGAAACTAGCCTATATCACCTCCATAATTCCAGCTTATTTTTAAAGTCAAATAGTTTCTCCATGGATAAAAGTAGTTTTTGTGGAGTCAAAAATAGGACAAGTACGAATTTAAGGAAGCTCAATATGCACTTGTATATTTCACTTCGAAAAAGATATACATATAAAACAGATATATCTGTGTGGCGAAATTAAACTGCTGTAACAAATTTTTTATTTCTACTTTCATGTTCTTATTCCAAAGCAAACACTTCTAAGTCGGAAATGCCTAAAATTGTGAGCGTAGAAACGCTAAAGAAACAAGAAAACGACTTCATAACACGAGTAGTTTTGGAAAATTTGGTGTTTGTTTTTGGAATTCAGTCGACAGTCACGCGATCAACCCGCGCTCACGTGCACTCCATGCTTACGTTTCTCGCGCATACGTAGACGGAAGTCCCATCTGTTCCGAAGAAGTAAAACTTGCATAACAATGAGGTGGTTTGGTACAACCCGAGTAATTGCGAACGGGTGTTACAAGATTTCATATCTGATTATTTGTGAGTTGTGTCGGGCTTTTGTCAGTTGTTTCAGTTTTGTACTGTTTGAATATTTGTTCATTGACCTTGCACTTTTATTTAAAACAATTTTAGGAAGATTTTGTCTCGAGTTTTGATTGGCTGCATGATCAAAGCGATTAACGCGAGCGAACAATCTTTTTTCGAATTTCGGCGTCTTGTTCTCTATCTTGTATATAGTTGACGGCTTTGCAAAGTCATTGTTTCTTTTAATAGCTAAACGTAGAGAGCGCATTACTGCTTGTTTTTAAAAAAATATGTTTTTAAGATTGCGCGTGACTTTCAAATGATTTGTTTTTTATTTTGAACCTAAATGGTATATACGGAAGGGTTTTTCCTTCCAAATGGGACAAATATTGTCAATTTTCGATTGGGACTATTCTACAATGAAGACTCTTGAGTCTTGGATACTGTAATCTAAATGCATATGAAAACGAAGAAGTGGCATTTATTGGACAGAGAAGCGGCGAGCCATTAAAATGGGCGGCAATTTGACGAAATATAGAAGGACACAATATCGATGGTAAAATACACTGCACTGTCTTACAACTTGATGAAACTTGGTTGAAATATTCTTAGCCCTTTATGATTTTATGTAAAAGTACAACAACTGGATAATATTTGCGAGACTCGGCCATAAAAAAGCAAACAAGATGGCAAAGTATGGCTGAAATCGTGTTTTCGGGGGGGGGGGCGTAATAAAATAAAATGTGTTATACTAAAAGAA
>CACRXK020017300.1:0-10735 GCA_902702795.2 Paramuricea clavata
AGAGAAATAGGTCTTAGGTCGCTATCAACTGATTTGGGATTAGATATTTTTGGCGCTGGGATAACGTCTGCTGATTTCCAGAGTGTCGGGATGCAACCTTGTGCAATGCTGGCATTGAAGATGGAACATATTGGACCAGCAAGCAACGCTGCAGCTGATTTCAGTACCCAGTTGGGGATATCGTCGGGGCCAATTGCTTTCTGAAGACTGATCTTTTCCAATTCGATTTCAACTTGTTGGGTTGATATTATGTACTCATCAGGAACAGATGTAATGTGAAGCTTATTGAAGCGGAGTGGGGCAAATTCGTTTGAAACAGCACAGAAAGATTCGGCAATTAGTTCAGCAAGCTCAGGACCTCTTTTGAACTCACCATCATGGAAGATGCTCGAAAAAGGTTCCGATTTAGATAGACCAGAAATAGACTTGATGTTATCGTACCATTTTTTGGGTTAGATCCACTGGTATTAAGGATTTTCTTATCGTAGTAGGACTGACGAGCAGATTTACATAGTTTTCTAACTTTGTTACGATAAACGTTATACATGATAGTGTTGCTGGTTAACCAAGCTTTCTACCTTTTAGAAATGAAGTTTTTTATATCTGCAGTGATCCATGGTTTATCTTTAGGGTAACACTTTATGGTGCGCAGAGGGAGGTGACTATCGATAACAGAGGATAGTTTGTTCGAGAATAGGTTGAATTGATCATCTAGAGCAGTTACGTGGTAAAGTGGGGTCCAGTTGATTTGGGATAAGGTGGTGATTAGGGCTTGTTTGTTTGCGTGTCGACAGTCTCTTTTAGTAATGTAGGAGGGGGTATAAGACTTGAGTGACTTCGGACTTTGTTTAGTCGGGTTGAGGAGAACACTTTGGTGATCAGATTGTCCAATGCATGGGAGTATAATGGCATCAATGTAATGCTTCGAAAGGATAGTGTAAATCTTGTCAAGGATATTGTTACTACGGGTGGGTCTTTTCACAACTTGTTTAAGATTAAAGGTTGAAGTTAATGATCCAGGTTTAAACTGGTTAAGATCCCCTAACAAGACGATGCCTGCGTTTGGAAAATTGATGAGGGCGTTGTCTAGGGATTCAAATAGATGGTTCCTTAGTGTTGAATCGTTATTTTGTGGAGGGTGGTATACAGAGGCTACTACAATTGCATCAATTCCTCTTGGAAGTCTTTTTGGTTTTATCAAGAACCACTGTGATTCAATGTCGGGATGAGATAAGTCTTTTAATTCTAGGAAGTCCAATGTATTTCTGATGTAGGTGCAGAGTCCACCACCACGTTGATCGTCACATCGGTCTTTGCGAATACTTAAAAATCCGGGGATCTTAATGAGATCATTCGTAATGTTTGACGAAAGCCATGATTCTGTGATGATTGCAACATCACATTTATATTTGTAATAGTTGCACTGATCTCATCCAGTTTATTAGCCATTGAACGAGTGTTGTTTTTGAATATTTAATGAGTCAGAAACAAGGAAATGAAAAATTGATGTGAGTGGTATTATGTTGGTGTTCAAAGTCATAGACTCGTAATATCCATGACTTGCCGTTCTTAAGTCATAATATGGCGTACAAGGTTCAGGTGATTGAGCCAATCTTGTGTTCGGCGATTCTTGATGTATTCCCGATGATTCTGTTTTACCAAACTGCCTCGACTCTTCCTGCGGTAGCGTTTCCGAAAAAAAAGACGGCTTTCAGTGCTAAACTTTGATTGTACTGTTTCAACGAGGGGCAAACGGTCTATCCATTCAGCAATCGTGGTACTCCGCGGTGCACACGGTTCAGTTTCTGCTATGGTATTAATGTGTTCCATTCTGGAACTGTTTCCTATTTCGCAAGTATTTGTTACGTTGTGGTCAATTGTTGGTGGTTGGGGACTTCGCTGGATTAGATTACCATGATTAGCTTCACACATTGTTGATGTTTGTGCACTTGGCTGAGTTGAATAATTTGAGTTTTTTTTTTTTTTTTCGGCGCAATTTGTTGGTGAGTGAGTAACGCATGGTTGAATTGAATTAGAGTTACCATGATTAGCATGAACGTTTATTGGTGTTTGAAAGCTTAATTGGGTTGAATAATTTAACTTTTCTTTAGCATTATTATTAGGCAGTACACGATACCCTTGGGAGCATCTAATCTTCTCCCCTACGGTCGCTAGCTCGCCTCGAAGCTGCTCTATCGCTTGTCTGTTAGCCTCCAAATCTCTCGCAGTTTTCGATTCTATAATTACAAAGTCTAACTTGAGGCCTTCTATTTCGGTAGCCAAGTTGATATCAGCAGTCTGTATGACGGATGGGTGTTGAACAACACTCTGCTCCGAGTACAGATCAGTTTGCGTGCCCAGATCACAGGTACTTCGTTTGTCGTCATTTCTAGAATATTCATAATTTACAAACTTTGTATTCAACTGATAGAGATTATTGACAATCTCATGCAGCCCATCAATTTTGCGATTGACTTCAGTCATTTCTGCAAACAGACGACTACAATTTTGACACTCATTTGGTGACTCTCGTCTACTGTTGTTGACTAATACGATAGGTTCTTGTTCGCATGTATTGGCATGGTCGTGCGCCAAATCACTGTTTTTATAGCATTTTATAATCAGATCTTTTAGTTTATTTCCCTCCTCACCTTGAAAAAGCAAAAACTTTTTATTTGCATACCAGGTTAGGCAAATTTGATCGTGCCGAAAACACTTCGCTGATCCCCCAGGAGAATTCCATTTGCCGACATTGTACAAACTTGACACAAAATCCTTTAGATAAGTTAAGTCCCCTAACCATTTTACTCTTCTGTCTTCGCAGCATTCAAGATATTTTCCGTATTTCTGCCAAATATAAGTGGAGACATTTAGAGTGAGATCGAGTTCAGTATAGTTGTTTGTGTTGCCGTCGTTCACAACGCTGTTCACAGCCATTGAGCTTTTTAGTTATACACGGGGAAATTTAAAACGAAATAGAGGCCGCTGATGATCAATTTCTATATGTGTCCTTTCCCAACGATAACCATAAACATTTCAAGTACTCAAGTGTAGAAATGACTTATGCAAGTAAACTATACATTTCAATTTCATTACCATAAAATGGTAATATATGAGGAAGACATAACATATCCCTCTTTGTCTTGATGTGTTTCAAAATATTTCATATTTTATAAGTACATGCAAGCCCATGGAAATTTGTTTTTTAAAAAATACCGCATGAACAGCAGTGTTATATAAGATATACAATTCTTTTAATAAGTATACTGGTTTTTAGCCTAATCTTATAATGTGTTTGACTCGGCGGTAAGATGAAACGTTTTGTTCTCTTGGACCATCTGTCCTCTCAGAACAAATGTCTCGCCCTGCTCTCGAGTTGTTTTCCAAAACTGCAAACAGTAATAACTATTAAGGTAGGTTTTAATTATACATGTTGACAGAATGAGATGTACTGTGCGTAAAACTTTAAAATAAGACTGTTTATTTTCTACGGCAAAGTAAATTCAAAATCTTTTCGACATTGTACGTTTTAAAATCCAAGCATTAATATGTCTACTGTCATTTTCACTTTTAAATTTCAAAGACCTTCTACTTGAAGTATTATGCTGATCAATGGCAAGTCCGCATGCAGACCAAACTATTTATATCTTTATTACTGATGGTGGAGCTTCTGTAATCGTGGGGGACAAGGGCGTAGCCACCCCCCAAATGTGTTGGGGGGGGGGGCGAAAGGGGAGATGGTCTCCAGGAAGAGTTTTAGGATTTCATGCATTTTAGACACGTTTTATGATAATCTGAAAGCCACAGATTTGGTATATTTTATATCATAGATGAAGCATTAAGAGGTTACACCCCACTCCAGTTTCTCCTCAGTGTTGAAAGAATTACAAAATTGATCCTGAAGAAAAGTGTGTGGGCGAGGGGGGAGTTAGGTCATATTATTATTATGATTTTTGGGCATCTCAGTTGATTGAAGAATAATGTTGAAGGATTTTGTAGATGGAAATTTCCAGTGTAAATTTTATACATTTATGATAAACTATCCAGGTTGACTCTGTAGTTCAGTTGGTCAGAGCGCTGCACCGGAATCACAGGACCACAGGTTTGATTCCTGCCAGAGAACCAGAAGCTTGTTAATTTTTATAATTTATTTTTTAGGTTTAGTAATTTTTTTTTTGCTAGCCGTAGTGTATAAAAATGTGATATTTTAAAGTTGTGTAAAGTGCATGATTACCTATAGTTCTCGTTCAAGATATATTATTAGTTTGCAATTGCAGTTTTGCCTTTTCGAAAACAACTTGAGAACAGGTGCGATGGTGAGACATGTAAATGAAAGTTTGTTTTGAAAGTTCAAGTGGACCAAGCGAAAAGCACTTTTCGTCGAGTCGTTAATTACGAAATAAACAGAAATACAAGCTCGCGTCTCGCTTTCGATTTTTACATTAAAAACTATATGTCTCTATGTTATTCTAAACCGACTCACAATAAGGAAGTAATTATACAATATACTACTTTCTAAATAAATATTTCGACCAATGCCAATGCTCCGTGATGACGAGCAGGTCGATATATAAATCGCGAGTTAAATCATCTTTAAATTAATTGCCAAGACTAGATTATTTTTATTTTGATTATTTGAGTATTCTTTTGACAACTATTCCTTGCTATTCTTTTGAATTTTGACCATTCTTTCAGAGAATAATTTCAACACTCAGACATACGCGTTTACAATTCAGTGTCATGGAACGGCAAAAAATCGGCCATTTTAAATCGGTCGTGCATGTTAGTTCAGTTTTTAGCGTAATGATAGAAAAAAATATTTCATTCGATAGCTAAAGGCCTAATCTTTATTTTAGGATGGGAAAATTAAATCTATACATACCCAATACTTAACGCACAATAACATGGCAAATTTTTTATACCGGCTTACATATAATGAAATAATTTTAAGAAATGAAAGCATTTTTATTTTTCTACGTTTTATTGAACTATATATATTTTTGTTATCTTCAGGAATGGATGAATTTACAAGCATAACAGTGCCTTATATACCCTAGTTACAGCTACTGTCTTTCTTATAGTGATGATGAGATGCGTATTACTATAGAGCACTATAAGTGTATAGTTCGTTGTGTTCACATTTACTATGACCAAGATATTGTTAGTGAGTTTCCTTCGAATCTTAAGTTTTTTTTGAAGATATTAGTGCAGCTAGGATTCAACCCACGATTGTAACGCAACGGTTGAAAAGTTTATTATTGAATTGCAGTCCCACAAGGTGGTCACACCTGTTTTTAATTTATCACAATTACACACTTAAGCGCGGGTCAAACGAGAATGAAAGTTAAATGAGAGTTGCCAGTCACGATCGTTGCCCAAAATAAAATAGAATCACTACCTTCCAAAGTATGTATAAAAATCCTGGCACTAAGCAATGGAGAGCAACGCGCAAGTGCAGCATTTTCCCAACAAACACATTTCCCCCAACATCATTAGAGAACTAGAGCGCACTTAACGTATATCATGCATAAATTATACAATGGGCTAATTACGCATTCAATTTTACTCTGTTCGACAAAGCAAGACAAAAATTTTCTATTTTCTCATCCACTATTTTTTTATCCAAATTTGACAAAAATTTAGTTAATTTGTCCTTGCATGGCTGACGTTCAATAGTCGCATTCATTTTCGTACTAATACGTTTGATATTTTAAGTCATCTTGCTGCCAGGCAAACAACAGATGCTCGATATATACATGTTCGACTGTTGACTTATTTTCGTAATTTTAGCCTTCGTGACCTGTCACCAACTTATATGATATGCCACGAACGAGAAGCCGTTGTGAGGAGAAATGAACATTTTAAAATCATTTCATACACATGTATATTTTTGTCAAAAGTGAGAAGTTTTCTGGATTTTACATGCAGTCTCTCTAAAATGTGTTTATTTATTTTGTAAATTTCAATAGTTTGAAATACTCGAATATATTTTCCAAGATCATTTTAAGATGTCTCATTGCGATTAAAAATGGCCAAATAGGAACGACTTGAAACTACCGGTCGAACAAAATTTTTCCTATCTCAGCTGCCACAAAATATTCTCAGAATTTTCAAACACTTGCCCAAATGGAGGTCGCTGTATATGAGAGAAACATTATATATAGACATTGCAAGTTCTCTGCAAACTACCAATACTTAACGCACAATAACATGGCAAATTTTTTATACACCCTGTATATGAAATAATTTAAAGAAATGAAAGCATTTTTATTTTTTACGTTTTATTCGACTATATTTAGTCATCTTCAGGAACGGATGAAATTACAAGCATAACAGTGTCTTATATACCCTAGTTACAGCTACTGTCTTTCTTATAGTGATGATGAGATGCGTATTACTATATAGAAAACTATAAGTGTATAGTTCGTTGTGTTCACATTTACTATGACCAAGATATTGTTAGTGAGTTTCCTTCGAATCTTAAGGTTTTTTTGAAGATATTAGTGCAGCTAGGATTCAACCCACGATGTAACGCAACGGTTGAAAAGTTTATTATTGAATTGCAGTCCCACAAGGTGGTCACACCTGTTTTTAATTTATCACAATTACACACTTAAGCGCGGGTCAAACGAGAATGAAAGTTAAATGAGAGTTGCCAGTCACGATCGTTGCCCAAAATAAAATAGAATCACTACCTTCCAAAGTATGTATAAAAATCCTGGCACTAAGCAATGGAGAGCAACGCGCAAGTGCAGCATTTTCCCAACAAACACATTTCCCCCAACATCATTAGAGAACTAGAGCGCACTTAACGTATATCATGCATAAATTATACAATGGGCTAATTACGCATTCAATTTTGCTCTGTTCGACAAAGAGAGAGAAACATTTTCTCTATTTTCTCATTCACTATTTTTTTATCCACATTAACAAAAATTTAGTTAATTTGTCCTTGGGTGATGTTTAATAGTCGCATTCATTTTCGTACTAATACGTTTGATATTTTAAGTCATCTTGCTGACAGGGAAACAACAGATGGTCGATATATACATCTTCGACTGTTTGACTTATTTTCATAATTTTAGCCTTCGTCACATGTCACGAGTTTACATGATATGCCACGAACGAGAAGCCGTTGTGAGGAGAAATGAACATTTTAAAATCATTTCATACACATGTATATTTTTGTCGAAAATGAGAAGTTTTCTGGATTTTAAATTCTTTCCGGCTAAAATGTGTTTATTTATTTTTTAAATTTCAAGAGTTTGAAACGCTCGAATATATTTTCCAAGATCATTTGATGATATCTCATTGCGAATAAAGATGGCCAAATAGGGAACGACTTGAAATTAGCGGTCGATAACAAATTTTTCTATCTCTGCTGTCGCAGAATATTCTCAGAATTTTCAAACATTTGCCCAAATGGAGGTCGCTGTATATGAGAGAAACATTATATAGACATTGCAAGTTCTCTGCAAACTTCAGGTTTCGTAAAATGTTTTATCCACAAAATTTCGTTGTCTAATCGCGTGTTAAATCATCTTTAAATTTAATCGCCAAGACTAGATTATTCTTATTTTAATTATTTGAGTATTCTTTTGACACGCTATTCCTTGTTATTTTGAATTTTGAATATTCTTTCAGAGAATAATTTGAACACTCAGACATACGCGTTTGCAATTATCATGCATGGAGTGGCTGAAAAATCGCACGCAATGATACAAAAAATATCTTATTCGATAGTTCAGGCCTAATCTTTATTAGGATGGGAAAATTAAATCTACATACCCAATACTTAAAGCACAATAACATGGCAAATTTGTTATACACCCTGTATATAATGAAATAATTTAAAGAAATGAGAGCATTTTTATTTTTCTACGTTTTATTCGACTATATTTTAGTTATCTTCAGGAATGGATGAAATTACAAGCATAACAGTGCCTTATATACCCTATAGTTACAGCTACTGTCTTTCTTATAGTGATGATGATATGCGTATTATTATATTAAACAATATAAGTGTATAGTTCGTTGTGTTCACATTTACTATGACCAAGATATTGTTAGTGAGTTTCCTTCTAGCTTTAAGTGTTTTTAAAGAATGGTTATTAATGCAGCTAGGATTCAACCCGTCGACATATTTTCATGCTTTTCAGAACTTTCAATCCTTCGGTACGTAACACCTTGTTTTTCCAGTAAAAGATTAAACAGTTAAATGTACAATTCATTAAAGATATGGTTATAGTCCACATCCATGCGAGGTTTGCATTATTCAAAGTATTTTTTGTCTCTGGCGAGTTTATTCTTAGTCGAATGTAGACGAACGCTGGAATGGAGACTACCACAACACAAGCGACTGCCAGCAAACAACTCGATATATTTTTCAAAGAAAACGTCTTTTTCATATCAGGCGATAATCTTTTCTTTTTACGACTTTTCCTGACGACTAGAAACAGCTTGTAGTTGATAAATAACATTGCAGGAAGGACAAGTATACAAATAATTAGAAGATGTACTTGGAAGGGAATAACAAAGTTGTTTACAGTCATCACTCTCATAATTACTTCGGCGATGATCAGTATTGCAAGAAGAGTTAAAAGTCTTTCCTTCGTTACCGATGTTCGATGAAAGATAGGATAAGATGTCGCCAAATATCGATCAAAATTCATCACCAAAAGAGCGAAGTATGAAAAAACAAGAAAAATACCTGTCGATCTTAAGGAAGTATGAGCCCATCTAGCATTTGCATCCAACTTTCCCGTCAACCATGACATCAAGATGAGGGCATTCAATGGATTATTAGTTAAAACCGCGAGCAAATCGCAACAGGACAAAAGCATTATCATGAAATAACATAATTTCTTTCGAAGTTGTACAGATCTCCAGAAACTGAGTATGACCAAGGAATTTAAACATAATCCTGAGAAAAAGAAGAATACGTTCACAGCAAATATGAATATCAGGTTGATAAAATAATAAGATTCCATCCTCGAGCGACTTCTTCTGAAGAATTAAACCGATTGTAACGCAACGATTGAAAAGTTTATTATTGCATTGCAGTCGCACAAAGTGTTCACACCTGTTTTTAATTGATCACAACACAGGCGGTCTAATCTTACCCTGTGTTATTAATTTATTACGTTATATCTTTATATAAATAGTATATTGAAAATCATTAGAAAATACTGTGTTATTAATTTATTACGTTATATCTTTATATAATAGTATAATGAAAAGCACTTAATGTGTTTCCTGAAAGATTTTAACGAGAACCGGCCAAGATTGGCGTTGACAAGAGGTTAACGGCCATAGTTGGGGTTGACATGAGGATTAACAGCAAGAAATAATACAAGGCTGGTCACTTTGACCGTTAATTGGACTAATTGGGACAAACGCCGACATAAATCAATCGAATAACGCGAACTTCGGCTGTCGCATCCTCGCCAAATTACGTTACATCGGAAGAGCGATAATTTTTACATAATATTCTTTTCTTTAACAGAATTGAACAATAATCTTCCTGCAGAAAATGCCAATTGAAACTTACAAATGTCTAATCTTCCGAGGTCCGTGATCGATCTGAATTCATGGCCTTCAAATTCGAATTACACGCTGCATTGTCATTGGTCGGCTTTCAAAACAACAACAGGACATTTCCGGTAAGAGAGCGAACGTTGTTTTGAAAGCCGACCAATGACAATGCAGCGTGTAATTCGAATTTGAAGGCCATGAATTCAGATCGATCACGAATCTCGGAAGATTAGACATTTGTAAGTTTCAATTGGCATTTTCTGCAGGAAGATTATTGTTCAATTCTGTTAATTTAAAAAAAAGTATATTATGTAAAAATTATCGCTCTTCCGATGTAACGTAATTTGCCAAGGATGCGACAGCCGAAGTTCGCGTTATTCGATTGATTTCTGTCAGCGTTTGTCCCAATTAGTCCAATTAACGGTCAAAGTGACCTTGTATTATTTCTTGCTGTTAATCCTCATGTCAACCCCAACCACAGGCGGCCCAGACGTGTATCAGTGTATAGTAAATATATCATTATAGAATATACCTCTGAGAATATACTAAACAATAAAATTTGTAATGAATTTTATATTTTAAAATCATATTTACTTGCCTGCTTTGATTGTATGTGATCGTCTTTTATTTCTGAGCGACTTTACATTCGATGCCTGCGACTGCCTTCATAGGTGATAGTATTGAAAGCAAGGGCTAACGATTCCAGTTCTCAAACAGCCGGCACGAACAATTCAAATCGAAAAATATCCCCTTCAAATTGCTTTGTTCCCGGTAAAACTTCGCCAGCGTATAGAATAAACACCCATCTTCGAACATACAAGGCAATATTAACACGTCCTGTAATTTTTGCAATGGATTTTTAGCGAAATGTTTCGAGACTAAAATTCTATGGAACTTAGAAAGACCGATAATTACTACGGCGCCTGCTTGGCCACCTAGCCTCCTATACCGTTTGGATTGTCAGGGGGGGATTCAAATAAAAAACACCTATTTCCGGCAACAGCCAGCCAATCAACGCCGCGATACCGACTGTTTACAATATTTGAAATCTGATATTGCAATTTATCAACAGCAAAACTCTTTCGATCGTATACAGCTCTCTTTCTATTTTATACTATACGATCAATCGATCGAAAGAGTTTTGTTGTTGATAAATTGCAATATCAGATTTCAAATATTGTAAACAGTCGGTATCGCGGCG
>CACRXK020017302.1:0-10732 GCA_902702795.2 Paramuricea clavata
GGGGGGGGGGGTTAGCAATCCGGATGTCCGAAATTTAAAAAAAATCAAAACCAATTTTTTTCCCTCTATTTTGAGCAGTCCTTCCCATTGTGAAATTGGCATTTTGACTATGCGGTTAACACTAGATTTTGTTTTAATTAGTAATTTATATGTTTTTGTGTTCACATTTACAGTTATAAAAAAGTTCTAAAAGTAAAAAAAGTTTTTTACTCTTGAAATATACAAGGTTGCGTGAGTTTTTGCGAGGCATGGCGGATGTCCGGGGGGAGGGGGGGGTCACTAATTCGGACAATGCCGGACAAGGGGGGGAGGGGGGTCTGAAAATCCATCATTTGGCCGGACATCCTTTGTGAATGGCCCCTAATGAGAGCATCATTAGTTCGGGAAATTATATATGGGGCCCATTTCCTAGAGACATGGTAAATATCTCCTTACAAGAACAATTTATTCACAAAAAGCTGCAATATTCAACTACTAAGCTTGAAACTTGTGCTCCCATTAAGCTTTGCGCGCTTAGAGTCAATTCCTTTTCTGAATAGACCTTTCCCCTTCTAAGTGAAATTTTGATCTAGACAAGTCTGGACAAAAATTTCATCACAGCTTGAAAGAATATCGCAAAATTAGTAATATCCCGAAGTTTCGTTGCGAAATGTTGTAAAATGCGGATAATATAGCCTTGCGAAGTTTGCCGTTTTTCAGTCATTTTGTATCACAAACGGGAAATTGATAATCAGATGATCAAACTGATTATCAATTCCCCATTTGTAATACAAAATGACTGAAAAACGGCAAACTTCGCAAGGCTATGTTATCCGCATTTTACAACATTTCGCAACGAAACTTCGGAATATTACTAGTTTTGTGATGTTCTTTCAAGCTGTGATGAAATTTTTGTCGAGGCTAGTCTAGATCAAAATTTCACTTAAAAGGGGAAAGGTCTATTGGCTGTGTACTAGCTATAGGTGATGCCATTTCAAAAGAATGCAACTTTAGGTCATCTGACAGGAATAGAATACACAGAACTGTCCTTTTTAGTTGAGTATAACCCTAATCCTTAAACGTATCCCTATAACCGAAGCCAAAGCTTTAATCCAAGTCCTAATCAATCGCGAAACTCTGACCATACACCTTAATCTAGCTTGAGGCTCTATACACTATTAATATTTCTTTGAACAGAGAGATGGCTTTCATGGAAATGTACGGCAATAAAACGTCTCTCAAAAAGCATTGTTTCGCTTCAAACGGCCTCGAGGCATTTTAATCTGGAGTTTAAAACATATCATGGCAAAAACATACAGCAAATAGTCAATATTGGTAATTAACATATAGGCATATTAGTATCTCAGCATGCATGCATGCCAAATTCATATCAGAATGTAGATTAATACTTTAATATTTGCATTTAGACATGTGTTTACTCTCAAAAATGAGTTAATTTTAGAAACACTTTATTAAAATATTAAAATATTTTGCACGAGTCTTCAACTTGTCTTTTAATAGAGTTCAAACCGCAACCTTGGGTATGTTTAGTTTATTGCCATCAAAATGCTCATATTTGCATGTCCCATGTGGCCAGGACAATGGTTGATGACAAGCTGGTCAACGAGGCATAATATAACACAAACAAGTAGGGATTATCGTAAACAATGCTTAAGATAAAGTAACCATTTGTTTTGTAAATCACACGTGTTTCTGGCGTCAGTTCGTGCGATTAGGTTTTGGCGGTAAAAATTGAACACGCACGCAAAAGGCGTCATATGGCGCCAATTTTTGTAAATATTTGTAAATATTTCAGGCCAGATGATGGTAAGTTCAGAAATGTCGACAGACTCGACAATTTTACGAGCAAGAAAATTAAACCACATCTTTTAATTGAAACTAGCTCTAGCTTGTGATGTCAAGGTCACCATCGCTTGGCTTTCAAGCTTGGGATTCAATCCTTCATGGTTGGACCTCTACTCAAGCCTCAAGGTCTTAAAATAATTGAGGAGAAAGAGCTACCTTTACAATGACATCAGTAAACGGTTAGACTTTCGCGTCTTCTCGGATAAGGACGTTAAATGAGCGAGAAACTCAAGTCAATAAACTTCAATATAAGTTACGTTTTCCACAATACTAAAGTATAATTGATAAATCTAACCATTGGTCCCTTTTGCTGTACAAGAATCCCTCGCTATTCAAAGATATAAAGCTGAACTTAATCATGGAATTAAGGCTTCTAAAGAACTAATCATATTTAATTAATTCAATAATAATCATATTTCCTCATACGAATGCTGCTTTTGATGTATAACCTATAGCTAGTTTATCCTGATGATGACTGAAACATAGTCGAAACGTTGAAAAATATAAAAATGTCATCGATCTTTGGAGTCACACTTGTTTTGTATTTTGTTAAAATACACAGTGGTTTTAAAAGTTTTCAATAAGCTAATTCTTGCAAATTCTTCACAATCATATGTAGTATATGTTGGTGGCAAATAAACAGAATTGAGACGGAGTATAGATAGTTAATATTCCTCTTTTAAACACAATCTGTATTCTCACTCTTCTCCAACTTGAATCTATACCTTTCGACGTTAATATAGAATGCGCACTTGGCAGACCGTTATTGTTCCAAGGCCTTCCAAGTGTCGTTCCTACAATCACTAACTTATTGTTCAATAATGGCTAATTTCATGCAGTGTTCATGTTAATATTTGTTCAAATTTTTTACTGTGTCAATGTGTGCTTTGTGTCTTTAAAATACATGTTATAACTATATTGCCGGCTTTCTTGGGTTAGTCTTAATATGATGGGATTCATGTCCTTTTGACTACACCTTCAATCTTATTTTATATGTGTATATTCTTTATAAATTGAATATCTATTTGTTCATGTATATAAAAGGTTATACAAATAAAATTTCCTATATATAGTGTCACCATATCTTAAATTGACCAGCATACCGGAGCCCCAATAACAGTATGTAAATCAATGTTTTCTTTGCCAAAAAATAACAAAATTCTGAGTGGTTAAAGCAGCCCCCACTGAGAAGCGATGTATCATGCCAAAGTGACAATGGCTGACAACAGGATTATACATTATAACATACAAAGAAAAGACTGTAATTCTAATCAACTATAATTGAGATCCATTATCTCTGGACAAGCGTGCACGATAAGAGCCAAGCGTGAAAGAGTTACTGGATTATGTTTATACCGCATGGTTTCAAGAAGCACGTGCTGCGATTTCGCGCGTTAAGTTCAGTCACGCGCTGAACACCTTGAGTTTGACAATTGCCAAAATGTTGCCGCCAAAAATTTGAATCTAATCTAGCCTCAGCCATTCTTGCAAAATCCAGGGTGTGGGGTTTCACGTTCATATTTAAACGCGTCTCAAAATATTGTCGTATTTATATTTGTTAATTTTGTTTCCAGGCTGTTTACGTCATGTCTCCTGCTGATAATTGAAAACTTAGCTTTCATTTAAAGCGACATATGTTTTGGTGAATGAATGTTGAAGTTAATTTTGGAATATGAATTGCAAATTGAAGAAACACTTCCCCTTTTTGCCTAACATTATTTATGCTGGATAGCTTCCTAGAGGTCCAGTATAAGGATTAAAACTAACTTTATTTATACTGGACAGTTCTATGCGGATTCTATCAGTTCTAATCTGTTCTTCCTAGAGGTCCAGTATTGCAGTAAGGATCATCTCTAATTGATCCAGTGTTACTACAGGAGGAAACCTAAACTAAACTAACTTTACTTATATACTGGATAGCTCTATCAGTTCTAATCTGTTCTTCCTAGAGGTCCAGTATTGCAGTAAGGATCATCTCTAATTGATCCAGTGTTACTACAGGAGGAAACCTAAACTAAACTAACTTTACTTATATACTGGATAGCTCTATCAGTTCTAATCTGTTCTTCCTAGAGGTCCAGTATTGCAGTAAGGATCATCTCTAATTGATCCAGTGTTACTACAGGAGGAAACCTAAACTAAACTAACTTTATTTATATACTGGATAGCTCATGAAATCAGTCAATCAGTTCTAAACTTTTCTCTCCACAAAGGCATAAACGCACGAGGCCGACCTCTCAGGGTAAGGGGATAGGGTGGGGGGGGGGCACTTGAAAGTTTGCCCGAATTTGTAAGGAAGAATATGTAATAAAATTAACTGAATTATATACAGCTAATTCAAAAAAGGTTGTCCTTTGCAAACTCTAAACATTAAACTCTGAGCGTGCAAAGCATAACGGGAGCATCATTTAATCAGTTTAGAAATCATATATGGGGCCCATTTCTTAGAGACATGTGGTGAATATCTCCTTACGAGAACACTTCATTCACACAAATAGCTGCAATATTCAACTACTAAGCTTGAAAATCGCAGCATCCGTCTGGGCAGATCGCGATCACGCAAACAGATCGCAAAAATACCCACCTATGAATGACTATGAATAAACAATAGCCAAAATTAAACTACGACATTTGGCGATTCATAATATTAGCACAGCGTAGATAAAATGAAGTCTGAGGCGACGTTTATACTGTCAGTGCCAGAGAGCTTTCCGCAGCGACGTAAAATAAACACCGATCGGTACCTTTTAGGAAATAGGAATGCTATTTTCAGAGGAATTATTGCGATGGAGAGAATGGGTGATGTTGTTTCGCTCAGCTTCTGAAAGTTGGACATTCCGTATCGGATAGGGGCTTTTTCGCGCCTCTACGGAAACTATCTGGTATGGTGCAAACGTAGCCTAAATTGGCGCATTTATCCGTTTTGCGATCGCTCGTTGGGGCGCGTTTTAAAACACAATCAAGCGTTTCGAAATCCATCATTTCATTTTGCGCGTTTTCACACAGTCGCTGAATTCCGCGGCGCACAATTATGGGTCAGAGGTGAAATATGAGTGCGCACTTAGTAGCCGACGACGGAACTGTCTGACCCCGAGTATGGGAAACTGACCTTGTTGCCTTTTCCTGCTCGCGTTTGTCTGTCCGAGTTACTCCTTGAAAGAGCCCCTACAGTGTGAGAAACAAAAACATAATGAGTAAACGAGACGCACCACGCATTGTCTGTTTGTTTTTGCCAGTTTGCGCACAAAGGTTGAAGTTTAAAGGGACGACGTGACGCAAGAATGGTATTGTTTTATTCCAGACCGCACTCTTTGCATTTGTTTGCAAACCGCGCGCGGGGTGTATAAAATTATCATTGAAAATGCGCGTTTGCTTTCTTATATTTGCGCGCCGAGATAAAAATAAAACGTTTAAGTTTTGCAAACCGCGCGCAGGGTGTATAAAATTATCATTGAAAATGCGCGTTTGCTTTCTTATATTTGCGCGCCGAGATAAAAATAAAACGTCTAAGTTCAATAAAGGACGCAAAATTTGAAAAATGCAAGTCAAAAATACAGTCTGGATTTCATGGACAAAGAATCGTCAAAAATGTAAAGTGAATTAAGTTTTCTTGAAATAATTAGCGAACTAGACGCAATTTCTTCTTGCGCAACGCAAAAATAAAAAAATTCGCCCACATATGTTAATATGAGGAGTATCTATTTTAACTTAATTTAATTTGATCACATTTTAAATGGACGCTGTAATTACGGAGGTATATAATGAGCAAAATGTACACGCCCAGCGCATTCCGGACGTCGAATTTCAACATCAATATTGACGCTTGGAATTGAATATGTAGCAACAAGATTCCAAAATTCATTTCTTGTTACGATGGAAGAAAAACTCGATAGGCTGATGATGATAGCTTTATTTAAACACACGGCGGGTCATTTTTCGAGTGAATCAAAGGCAAGATAAACAGTTTTTGTACAGTACAGTTTGATTTCGCATACTTTCATAACACACTGTAGTTTGGTAAACACTATCAAAATTTCTGTGATCACAGTAGGAATTTTGCATACTGGAAAATTCCGCTAAGTTTTCAACAGGATTTGTAAGAAATGTTTGAGGGAACTACTCAGTGTTTAACATTAAGTCAACTGACTCTCATAACAAACATACTTGCAGGGAGGTGAGTCTGGGATTGGACGCACCTCGGGTGGCTGGAAGTTTCCCGAACCCACCTCGCTGGGTTCGGGAAACTTCCAGCCACCCGAGGTGCGTCCAATCGGCGGACTCACCGAACCTGCAAGTATGTTTGGTTTTTATGCCATTTTGGTAAAAAGTACTGAAGAATTTTATACGCATTTTAGTACTGATAATTTCTTGTTTGGATAACGAACATTTTAGCCGCTAACATACTACGCAAACAAACAAACTTAGGCTTAAATTGAAGCCAAAAAAATTCTATACAATATTCCCTTATTCTTGAAAAGAGAAAATGCACGCATTCTGCGAAAACATTGCCGAGATTTATATAAACCTGCTCGTGCCGAACAAATTTCGGCGGCTATCTTTCTTCTCTTTCACTTCGGAATACAGAATATTTCATACAAAATAAAAAAATAATAATTATAAAACAATTAAAAAACAGTTAATTTATTTTTTATTTAAATCTTCGTCTGAAATTTGTCCAAATCGCTTCATAATGGCCGCCGCCGAAACATTGATCTCGAACCCCCCTCCTAAAAATACGTCAGCAGGTGGGTTCGAGATTAAACGCATCTCCTCGTAGCCAATAGGAAAGCCGCTAATACGCTAGGTATGAGATAAAGTGTTTAACACTAAGTTAGTTTCCTCAAAACATTTCTCACAAATCCTTCAAAACTTAGAATATACCGATGCAAAATTCCTATACTGTGATCATGGAACAGATGTTCGGCTAGCAGGTTCGATTAAACGAAACACAAGCACGCTGTTTTTCCGTTCAAGTCAAGAACTTAGGAAATTATTTTTGGAAATCACAAAACCATAATCATTATCAGCGCGCAATCTCTTCATTGTGTGTAAATAACCATTAGCAGTTTTAATGACCAGTCTTAATATCCGGATAATTTGGTATTTAGAAAATCAAACATAGACAAACAATATGTAGCTGTTGGGCGTCATTTATAACTCAGTTGTAACCTGATGATGAAAGATATATCGAGTTCTGAAACTACATGAAAACTGAGATATCGCAAACGTGACGGTCCAGTGGAGGTATAGTATTCTACAATAAGCTGTCGTAGTTTGTGTCTGAACTTCCTGAAAAAGATATCTCAAACGTGGTGGTCCAGTGTAGGTAGTATTCTACAATAAGCTGTCGTAGTTTGTGTCTGAACTACCTGAAAAAGATATCTCAAACGTGTGGTTCAGTGTAGGTAGTATTCTACAATAAGCTGTCGTGGTTTGTGTCTGAACTACCTGAAAAAGATATCTCAAACGTGGTGGTCCAGTGTAGGTAGTATTCTACAATAAACTGCCGTGGTTTGTGTCTGAACTACCGAAAAATATATCTCAAACGTGAGAGTTAAAAACGTAAAGATTAAAAAGGTTAAAAGATTAAAAACTTAAGCCACTTTTATTAAAAAAACGAGGGCATTTCGCTTACGAAGTGTTTTTACTTGTCAAAACTTTGAACCAATTTTGCTTACTAGCCAAAACTTTCAACGAATGTTGCTTACTGCCAACAATTTACTGTTGAGGTGAATAAGGTCATGGCGTATCGTGTTTGACATCCGATTATAAACACTTTTGAGAGATGTTTGACAGATGAAAGATTATAATCAATGAAATATGGTGTATCCTAGTAGGTGGTTCTCATTCAGATATTTTAATTGTTGACAGACACGACAGTAGGTAGCCTGATATTTATTCCACCGATGGGGCCTGCGAATGGGCTGGAACTATCTTTGAGCTCCATATGAGACCTGGAGTCATAACTTCAATTTGCTGACACGGTGATCAGTGCGTATATGTGTCTTTAAGTATAGTTAGTTTAGTTAGGTTTCCTCCTGTAGAACACTGGGTCAATAAGAGATGATTCTTACTGGATCTCTAGGAAGAACAGTTTAGAACTGACAGAGTTATCCAGCATAAATAAAGTTAGGTTAGTTTAGGTTTCCTCCTGTAGTAACACTGGATCAATAAGAGATGATTCTTACTGGATCTCTAGGAAGAACAGTTTAGAACTGATAGAGCTATCCAGTATAAATAAAGTTAGTTTAGTTTAGGTTTCCTCCCGTATTAACACTGGATCAATAAGAGATGATCCTTACTGGATCTCTCACCTCTAGGGAGAACAGTTTAGGACTGATAGAGCTATCCAGTATAAATAAAGTTAGTTTAGTTTAGTTTCCTCCTGTATGTAACACTGGATCAATAAGAAATGATCCTCACTGCCACTGGACCTCTAGGAAGAACAATTTAGAACTGATAAAGCCTCGGATAAAGCTATCCAGTATAAACAAAGTTAGTCTAGTCTAGCTTAATTTAGAATTCATTCCCATACTACTTTTCAAAATTTTCTCACGAGACTCAACAGGTCGTCCTATTTTTAAACCAAATCACGCAGCGACGCGGATGAAACAATTTAAACAAAAACGCGTCTGACGGCTAAAATTGTCGTATTTATATTAAAGTTTTGAGTCTGTTTACGTCATGTGACATGTCTCCTGTCGATATTTTAAAACTTAGCTTTATTTAAAGTGACATACGTTTTGGTGAATGAATGTTGAACTGAGTTATTTTGGGAATATGAATTGCAAATTAATGATGGCTGCTGTGAGGAAATTCTCCCACCATTTGCACATAACTTTATTCATACTGGATAGTTCTATCAGTTCTAAAGTGTTCTTCCTAGAGGTCCAATAAGGATCATCTCTTATTGATCCAGTGTTACTACAGAAGGAAACCTAAACTAAACTAAACTAACTTTATTTATACTGGATAGTTCTATTAGTTCTAAACTGTCCTTCCTAGAAAGCCAGTGAAAGCCATTCTTTATTGGTTAGGAGAAAACGGGAGTATACCAACGAAATAAAACCTCAAATGAGCAACTGAAATTATAATCAGATAACTGAAATTAAATACAGGAATTAAATACAGTCTGAGTCACGACTGGCAGATTCACTGACCACAAATGTCGTAAAATTGAATTTATGACAAACAGATGTCATTCACTTAGCAATTTTGAGAATTTCTACGCTTTCCTAACAATCTTTCACCGTCTTTTTTGCATTGGAATTTGACATAACGACAGACTTATCGTTATATATCGTTTGTGTTTTCTTCTAATCTCTTTAAAAATTCTGATGTCATTCTTAATACGAGCAAGCCCTGGTATTAAAAATTTATTCAAATACCAAGGTCCAAGCCATCTTTATTGGATTTTCTCACGTGAAATTTTTAACAGGACCCCGACAAATTTGATAAAATAAGCATCTTATATAAGTTAACAAGTGTGCAAATTATATCTGTCTTTTCAATTACGATATTGGTTAAACCTGTTAAAAAATTTGTGTCCTACAAAGCAAAGCCTGTTTATGCCATAGCCTGGTCAAACTTGAGCAGTCACTTATTGTTACGGGGGACATTTGAAGCTCTAGATTAACAAAATAAGGTTTAATGAGTGTTCCAACTATGTTTTAACTTAAACAGAATACTCTAGATAGTGTTAGGAAAGCCAAGGTCGCGTGACTACCAGCTCTCATAGACTCTCATGCCCCTTTGATCCGGGCGGCTTATGTCAAATTTTGAGGAGTAAATTTGGTATTGTGAAGGGCAGAAAATGATTAAAAATAATTAGTTCTCAAAAAGTACAGTCCAAATAATCCCGGAAAATCATCTTACTGATAATCTAATATCGTTTGAGTGCCCTCTTGATATTACATAATGTGCCGCACACACAAGGAATAAATGAAAGCTTGCTGTTTATTTGGTATAAGGAATTCGAAAGTTGAGATGGTGTCAGTAGTCTATTTTCGCTCAGTCTGACTCGGTGAATTGGGATCCGTATGCAAATTCGCCCACAGGATCATTTGTTCACACGGGAATTGCCGTACGATTAGCTCTTCTCGAATTCGTAAGTATAAATATACGTGTGGGTGTCATCCTTTCATGTACTAAGTCGAAGACTTTCGCGTCTGATCACGAATCACAGTTCCAGTGGGTTGGTTAGGGGTTGATCCCAAATCCACCCTGTCAGCATTCCTGTGGGAAGGAAACCGATAATTTTATGTTGCAAATTTCAGCAAGGGTTTAAATTCACCGGGGCCCCAGCGAACGGAGCCTTTAAAAAGTAGCCTTGTAACATCAAAATTTTAAATCTCTTTCATGTACTGTTCAGACACAAATCACGGCAGCTTATTGTAGAATACTACTTACACTGGACCACCACGTTTAAGATCAGTATTTTTCAGGTAGTTCAGACACAAACCAACTAACCAAGGCAGCTTAGTTGTAGAATACTACCAACACTGGACCACCACGTTTGAGATATCTTTTTCAGGTAGTTCACACACAAACCACGACAGCTTATTGTAGAATACTACCTACACTGGACGACCGCATTTAAGATAACTTTTCAGGTACAGTAGTTCAAACACAAACCACGGCAGCTTATTGTAGAATACTACCTACACTAGACCACCACGTTTGAGATATCTTTTTCAGGTAGTTCAGACACAAACCACGACAGCTTATTGTAGAATACTACCTACACTAGACCACCACGTTTGAGATATCTTTTTCAGGTAGTTCAGACACAAACCACGACAGCTTATTGTAGAATACTACCTACACTGGACCACCACGTTTGAGATATCTTTTTCAGGTAGTTCAGACACAAACCACGACAGCTTAT
>CACRXK020017304.1:0-10731 GCA_902702795.2 Paramuricea clavata
TATATATATATATATATATATATATATATATATATATATACTATATACTATATACTATATACTATATACTATATACTATATATATACTATATACTATATACTATATATATACTATATATATACAAAATATATACTATATATATATGTATATATATGTATATATATGTATATGTATATGTATATGTATATGTATATGTATATATATATATATATATATATATATATATATATATATATATATATATATATATATATATATATATATACTGAGTGGTTTGTATTCTTCTTCAGACATTAAAATTTTAATAAAAAGTTTAAAATATTAAAACCGTCCAAACGTTTCTATTTCTACGGTTTTAATATTTTTAACTTTTTATTAAAATTTTAATGTCTGAAGAAGAATACAAACCACTCATTATTAATACCAGACATGATACCTCAAACACCATATATATATACATATTTACAAACAATTGATTTTAGTTTTGAAGCTAAAATACTTTTAGCCGATTTTAAATCACTGGATAGGCCATACACGAGAACGAGTGTTTTGAATAGCTTAAAATACGACAACAAAAGAATACCAATTAGGATGAACAATTATATAATCATACTAATTAGAATGAACAATTATATAATCATGCTAATTAGGATGAACAATGATATAAAGAATACTAATGAAGACGAGTTTTATCAGATATAAAGTCACTTCACGTGACATATTATGGTTGACATGATTTGCCACAAGGTTTATGAATTTTAAATGCCATGCCATATATGAACATAATAGCTACATCTCTGAACTTAGGTTTCAATATTGATCTAGGCTATTTTGCTCATGCTTGTCTGACTGGTTTTGCCAAGTTTGTTAAAGATACTTGACCTTTGTTGACATTAGTCGTCTTTGATTTCTGTGATGAGTGCATGTATAAACGAAGAAAAAAATCCACAGACACTGCACAAATTTAATTCAGTCTCAGAGTTAATAGGCTTAATATGAAAAAGGCGAAATTTTGGCTTGTTTGAAATAGCATAGTTACAAGGGGTATAGTTGTGATACAAGAAGATAAAAATATAAATATGTGAGTTTCCTGACTTTCCTCAAATAAATTGTTTCCGAAACTGAAAGAGAATTGGTTCTTCGAAACTGGTTTATATTGGTCGTATTAATTCATTTCTGATGGCTTATGAGTTATGAATTCTGGTTTCGGCTACACAGATGCAGACTGTAAATTAGCCAGATTTCCCTTGAAATTGCAACTATGTATTTATCTGCTTTGTCTTTGGTTACGACTGTTTGGTTATTATTTTAAGTACTGCATGCATTTCTAAACATTTGGAATGAAACATAAAAAATGTGTGATATACTGATTGATATGTGATTATGTCTGAACATGTTGGTAACTTCTGGCAACCGTCGTGTGAATATTTCTCGAAGCATGCATTTGTTAATCCATGGACCAAATCCAAGATAAAGCTTTAAAAATTGAGTGGTTTGTTTGTGGTTTCCTGAATGCAGTTGTTTTTGGATTCCAATTGAAAGATAAGTTTGTAGAGTGTCTAACAGATGAAACATAAATATAATGAAAGTATTTTCAAAAACTCAATAATTCATGAAGAAAACACAAAGAAAAATCATATATGTGATAGAGATTTCCCTTGATTTACATAAACTTTAACTTTGAGTTTTTTGACAATTACTTCGCCAATCAATTTTGAAGCAATTTAAAAAAGTGCATGTTTTATCAGACCTAAAGATACTCGGCTTCGCCTCGTATCTTTATATTTGAAACACTGCTGCTCGTGTACATATAAAGAAATCTTGGAATTGATCATGGCGTTCAACTTTATGAACTGATCTTGTATCAGCCTATACATTTCCAAGTATAATATATTCGTTACTGATGTTTCAGGATAGAATTATTTCATGATGAATTATTGCAATATCTTCTCATCACGATGCGGATCACATTCCTGTTGCGGGTAAAAAGTCGCGCAATTATTGCAGACATTATTATGCTGACATGCCAGCTACTTTTGATTCACTTCCTCAATTTAATTCCCAATATATGCTTTTCTTCATGTGTAAATTCTAAAACAACAAACGTGGTGTTTTAATTCATACTTTTTTTTAATTCACAAACGCCGTAAGTCGCGCAATGCAGAATGCGCAAATATCATGACATTTTCGGTATAGACTAGAATTCAATCCTGAGGTCCACTTTTCGGGCAAAGATACACAAAATTATAACCTGTGTCGATCATGCATGTGGGCGATGTATGTCATCGGCTCAAGTGAGTTAAGATGAACATTTTTCAAATATTTTCCTTTAATATAGTCATGAGAATCCGAATGGGTTGATTGTCAAGGCACATTCATGCCAATTCATGCAGTGTGTTATCAGTAAATAGTTGCAGAAGTAAAGTCCAAGGTCAAGGATGTTTATTAAAAAAAAGTATGCTCATGTAAGCCGGGAAATGGAAGAATTAATAGAACACAATTAATTAAGGTATGGTTTTGATATTTATACACGTATAATATGATATTAGAAATATACTAAATATTTATCAAGTGAATGATTTCTTAACAAGTTTATTCATGTTTCGATATTTCAACTTAGAAAATCTACCTGAAATATTTTATGAGCTTTTCAAAACTAACAACGTGGTTCATCACTACAATACAAGAAAAATATCTCCCCTTCATAAATCTTATAATAGAACTATGTAAAACATACTCTTTCGAACAAAGGAGTTGATATTTGGAATGGTTCAGAAAAAAAATACAAGCATATTACTATTAGATCACCTCTCACTTTTAAAAGACAAATTAAAAAACACTTCTTACAGATTTACAATACTTAAAACTACACAAGAAGTTTGTTCTTCTTACTGCCAATTGTTTTTACTGTCATGTAGACACGATGCTATTTTGAAATTAATTTTGTACAACTATATAATCTATATCATTAACGTTGCAGTTCCCTATATATAGTAGTATTTCTAGTAGGCTCCTATACTCCTATAGCCCTATATAATAGAAGTAAATCACAAAAAAAAATGTAAATACTCAATTGTGTGGGCGAAATAAATTAAATATAATTTGACAATTTGTTGGCAAAAGGTATCCACCAAATTTTAAAACTTGTACATAGCCTATATCTTTTGCCAACAAATAATAAATTAGCATCCACACCGGGCAAGCTGAAAAATTTGCGGGTTTGATTCCCACCGTTCATGCACACTCAGAGACAGGCACAATTAGCATTTTTTAAAGTATACACAAATTTTCAGTTCAATCTTGTAAAGAAAGAATATATGTAGTTACGTATATCCTAAAATAACTGTAGTCTTACCATACTATATAGTTTATATGATATTTTTTTTAATTTGGTGATGATATTGAATTATGATAAGAAAGTTAGTGAAAGGAAAACTAAGAAAACGGTGTAAATCATATATCAGACGTAATAGATCGAGTGATCGACTGAGGTTTACCAGAATATTTCGGTACACGTAAAAAATATATCCTGTTAATTAAGAGAAAATTGTGGTACAATTGATTATTGGTAAAGTATTTAGTTTTGAGCGAATGCGGCCAGAGATGCTACTGAGTCTGAGACTGTATTAAAAACTTTTTATTAAATAATTATGGCTCCAAATACATCATTAACAACTATATTTACAATAATTACACTAGCAAATAATTGGGAAAAGATACACTAATTTAAAATAACAACAATAAAAGAACCCAATTGGGAAAAGTGCGAACGGGACTCCAAGTCTCATGCGGGGCACTTCCCCTAAAAAAAGGTAAGTTTATGTCCTATGGCAGCAACCACGTACGAGGGTCCATGTACACGGTTGATCAACATAAAAAATTTGAGTATTTAAAAGAATAAAAACAGATGTACGTCGTGTGTAAAAATGTTAAAAACATAACTACGTCATGTGTGAAAGTGTTATCAAGTTAAGCATTGCAAAAGTAACCAAAAGTATCATGATGAAAAGTTTTGAAAGTTGCGCATGCGTACAACGCACCTTAACACTTTGGCATTTTGGGTTTTCTAATCGTTTCTGGGCCAAGTTGTGCGAAAAGCCGAATAGAGGATACATGGGAAAGTAATCTTTTCCGAAACTTTTCGAAACTAACCCAGAACGGTTTGCGAGCAAAGGCGTAGCCAGCCCGACGATTCAGTCCCGCTATGTAAAAATTGCCATGTATAAAAACTATCAACACAGTAAATTTCTAAAGAAGTGAATATAAATGACAATGAGTTGAAATTTACATAGCTGAACCAAATCATTGGGCTGGCAGTATGTTTAGCACACTGAACAACAAAAAAGCCATCATGCATAACACCGGTTGCTTATTAAATCACGAGAAATCATTAACTTGATAATAGCAATTTACATTTGAGGTCATCGTCAGCTCATTCGAGGCTGGGTGGGATTCCTTTAACGCTATTGGTTAAATCGCTGCGTCCAATGCGATGAAAGACATAATTCAAAAGACATAGGATGCACCTTTCCCCACTAAGATGGTATCTTTGTAAGGCATCGACAATCTCATGAGTTAGAGCGCCATGATCATGGAATTGTATTGCACCTAAAATTCCCTCGTCGCATTTATTGAGTTCAGCGATGAAATCCTGGAGCTGTTGAGGATTCAACTCTTCAATAATTCCACGAACGTTTGACCAAACTAGTCGGGAGGTCTGTTTGATCTACAAAAATAATACTTATGGTCAAGTGTTGGGATATACGGCTATTTTCGCTACTACAAAGGCTACAATAGATCGAGGACCTGCCAAGGTGTTTGTAAATAAAATGAGGGACAACCATGAAATCTGCAGCGCGACCTAAAGCCGATTTTCCACTAAGCGGAATTTTTTCTTTGTCTTGTGATTTCTTGGGTGGAACTAATTAGAAAAGACACAGAATAATTCCGCTCCGCGCGCAAACGTCCGCCTAGTGGAAAATCGGCTTTTATTAAGGAATTACTAGGTTTGAAAAGAACGTATACATGAACTTTTAAGCTGCATTATAAGTGAAGAACATACTAAACGAAGATAGCGTTTCATGTTGTTGCAATTTTTCAGGGACGTGCTGGGGTCTTGAGAAGGACGACGAATGAGCAACGTCTGATGGGGCCCAGGCCCAGTGATGGATGGACAAAGATTGGGGGGGGGGGGTTATTACTGATCAAACATGAAACATTTCAGTCGCTAATTAATCTTTTTTTCCAAAATTGTTGGCGAGCGGGGCCCATGATGGCAGGGCCCCACAACGAGTTCTCGTTGGCTCGTCCCTAGCCATCACGTCCCGGCTGATGAAAATTGGTCAAATGATGATGAATTTCCTTGAATTATACCTTCGTAGTTTTTGCACAAGTGTTACACCGTGGTGGGTTTCCAAGGGGAATTGACTGTTCTGGAAGAACAGCTTCTTGTGATGACATTTGAAAAGATCTGAGCGCTCTGTCGTCTAGTACGAGCAATGGTGGTTCTTTCTGGTTTGCCTGCGGTTTACTCGTTTGTGGATCTCGTGGTCGACGTGCAGATGGATGAGACAAATCTTGGTCAAGAGACCGTGTTTCCACATCTCTATATCTTTCGTTGTTTTGCGTTGTGCCTTCTGTGTATATATCGTCGCGCCTTCTGTGTGTATATCTTTCGTTGTTTTGCGTCGCGCCTTCTGTGTCGGAGACCACGATATTGCCATTTTCTATTAGGCATCCCCTGTGTCCGTTCGACTCTTGTTGTAGTCTATATCTTCCGTTGTTTTGCGTTGCATCTTCTGTGTCCGAGGACACGATATTGCCATTTTCTGTTCGTCCCCTGTATCCGCTCGTCTCTTGTCGTTGCGGGTTGTTTTCTCGAGTAAAGAGGTAACACCATACGGGCCATATATCGTCGTCGCGGTCAATATAAAACTGATTCAGGATATCATGAATGTTCCTCTCATGTCGTTCCAGCACACTGGTGTCGCCTTTAAGTATATAGAAAGTAAATGCATTTGTGAAATTTGACAACGTCAATATATTGTTAACACACAAACTTGAAACAAAACTTCGATTGATAGATGCAACCAACTGGAAAATACAAAAACTCTGACGTTTCTACTTTCCGACGAAATTCTCCTTGATTTTTCATCTCTATCAATCGATTTTGTTATTACTGGTAGTTTGGGACTACCGGCACAGACCACAGACCATTCAAAAGCTTTTGAACAAAGCACGCAAATTGAGAAATCTAAGCTGATTTTTTAGCTGATATGAAGATTTATCTCTGGCATCGGCAAATAGTTGATCCGCTGCGAGTCACCGACAAATCACGATATTTTGCGAGAACCGGGTTCAATAATTATTTTATCATTCTCAGCTCTTATAAAGCTTCGTTTTATCTTTCCTTATAATAAGACATTCCTGTATAGGAGTTTGTATGCACAGACATCATATATCTAATAACTGGATGATATTTACGAGACTCGGCGATAAAAAGCAAACAAGACGGCAAAATATGGCTGAAATTAAATGAAATAAAATGTCTTGTATTTATAGAAAACAATGACAATCTTATGAAATCTACAATAATTATATTAAATTAAGCATAGTTTTTATCCCATAATATTTTTTTTCAGGAAATAAGAAAATTTAATTTCTGCCAGGTATGTAAACTATTTTATGCATAATTAGCAGTTGACCTGGGGTGGTACATGGTGGTCATTTTCTTGTCAAATATTATACTTAGACAATTTTTTCCGTCCAATAATCACCCCTAAAAGCAACCTTTCTAAACACTATAAGCACTTCAGAAAGGCTGTCGTTTTTACTTTTCGGAAGTTAGAGCTATGTCGGCACTGCCGTTTCAGAGCGGGGTCATTTTCAGGACTTTCGTCCTGGATTCAGGTTTTGGCACATATGCCATGTTGACCGCCATGGTCAGTTTACCCTAAAACAGTTGAGATTATCTGTGCTAAATGAAACGCATACAAACTCCTATATAGGTCCTAGACTATTCAGCAAAGGGAGCTGCCATTGTTTACAAAAATTGAAGGCAATGCGCATGCTCAGAGTATTATTTGTAGCTGAGCAACATTTTCAACAAATGCGCATGCTCAGACTATTATTTGCACGCTGTTATTTGCAGGTAAATTAACCAATCAAAATTGAGAATACTATAAAGTGAATGATAATATTGGATATTTGAAAGAAATAGAACGCTTATTAAAAATTTAGCGAGTCTAGATAGCTTTTTTGGCTCCATAATTATTTTACCTGCCATTGTTTTGTATAAAAGTTCTAGGACATCGTCTCTTCGTGTCTGAGTTAGAATATTTCTCAGACTTCCTAGAGCGTTGTTGTTCACTTGGCCATCAATAATAATATCATCAACTGGTGGGAAATGTCCATTCATCAGATAGTGAATCACATGGATAAGTCTTATTATGACTGCAATTGCAATCGCCATCCTAAACTGAACAAAAGGCAATGCAATTACTAATGAGTGAAAATTGCTTCAGGATATGTTGCCAGCGAGCCTAGTCTATGGCCTAGTCCCAGGCAATCTCTCCCTCTTCGCTGTTATATAATTAGCTCAAAAGGCCCTTTTATACTTGCAATTTTGCTGCGATTTTCCTAGCTCTTCTGATTCATTTGATTCTTCTGATGCACGAGTAGATGAGTTATGAATGTTCTGAGTATACGGCGTGGCACACCTGTGCGATTGTTTTATCCGGCAGTTTTTAACCAATCAGAGTGTAGTGAATGGACCTCAGAAGTGCTTAATACATGACGTATTATTAACATCCCAAAGTAGAATGCACTGTACATTCCAGAAGTCCTCTGTATTAAAATTGCGTCATGTACTACCTCTAAAAGACCATTTACACTTGCAACTTTTGCGGCAATTTTCTTCTTCTGATGTATGTAAACGAGTGGATGAGTTATGAATATTCAGATGAGGGTAGATACAGCTATTTCAAGTAAGCCGGGTTGTCTCCGAGCAAAGCGGAAAAGTCGAATATGAGCGCGAAAGGCTTTCTGGAAATCGCTAGCAAACAAGTTATTTTGCCAGCGATTCCCAGCAAGCCTTTCGCGCTCGTATTCGACCTTTCCGCTTTGCTCGGGGACAACCTTAATTAGCCATTCCGAAGTTGATAGTGGACTGGGGACGAGTGTTAAAAAGTGCCCAAATTAAGAAATGAACCAAATCACTAAAAAGACCACCTCAAAATTAGTAATTATTGATGAACATCTTTTATGGAATCATCAAATCCAAAATATTGTCACAAAAGCTTCAAAAGGAACAGGAATGATGCGACGAATAAAACAGTTTGTTCCCAAATCAACCTTAGTAAAAATATATAATGCCATTGTGTTATCACATTTTGATTACTGTAGCTTGGTTTGGGATAACTGTTGTGATTACTTAAAAAACAGACTTCAGAAGTTACAAAACAGAGCGGCCCGAATCATCACTGGTAAAACTTATGAAGTTAGTTCTGAGGATGTTTTAAAAGAATTAGACTGGCAACCTTTAAACCAACGCTATAAAACCAATAAATCGATTTTTATGCACAGAATACGAAACGAAAAAATGCCATCATCAATTTGCAACATGTTCAAAATTAAAATAAATGACAGATACGATTTAAGAAGTAACAATAACAACTATGATTTTGGAAAACCTGAAACAAATTTTATGAAAAAGAGCTTCAGTTATTCAGCTGCATCCCTTTGGAATGACTTATCAACTACAGCAAAAGAAAAAGGCATTAGCCTTAACAAATTTAAACGTATTCTTGACGGCACTTGATTCCTTTTGGTAACTTTGTAAATATTTAATAGGATAGGATATTTTTAGATACAAATGTAGTGCATGCAATTATTAAGTTCGTTATGTTTTCTCTGTTTTTGTGTGTATATTTGTGTTATTATATTTATATAGCTTGTAAATACTGTAATAAACGGCCTCTTGAAAAACAGGTGCCTACGAGCCCTGAAGAGCTACCGTTTTAAAATATTTTTAAATAATAATAATAATAATAATAAGTATACAAAGTTGGGAGTTAGGTAACATCGAGTTGGATTCGAGTTCGAGTTCGAGTTGGGCTTCGAGTTGGACTTCGAGTTGGACTTCGAGTTAAACTTCGAGTTGGATATTTTTCTTTACTTTTCGGGAAAATGACAATTGTATTTCACCCAAATTGTTTTGCTGCGGAGCGAGCGAGCCTGAAGCAAATTTACACATATATATATGGGGGGATTTTATCTTAAACCATTGTTTACCGCAGCTGTAGGCCTACATTGTGATCGTGCGCGATCGGAAATGCTCAGTAACTTTTTGTCGATTGTGCTTCCACAACACCTTGTAGTAATTTTGAGTTACAGATTACAGTTACAGATATTACACAGCACACTCCCTATCAGGGTTTTTCAGTGACTGGTTATATTAGGACCGGAACTGACATGGTTTCCGCACAATTTTTAAATGTTGTAATAAATCTTTTTACAGAGATACCTTTTTCATATCATGTACTTCATTGTTTGTATTCTTAATTCGAAACAAAAGCACTCGTACCCTAATTTATTATATAGTAGACAGTGAGACACCGAAACAATACACAGTGAGATATTTTCCATAACTAGATCTCCACTAGTGAAGATGTCGATTAAGTGTTCATTTTCTTTGTTATTTTTACTAACGACAATATAATGAAAAGAACATTAAATACACGGTGGCTTGAAGTTTCATCTCGTGGTGAAAACTGAAACAATATTTTTTACTCACTCAAACGTAAAATTTATATCTTCGCACCGCCTTTAGTCTGCGTTAGCGGACTAACTCAGACGCCCCCCCCCCCTCCGGCCCCCCTCTCCCACTGGAGCTGCGGAGAAACAGCAGACTAATCTCAGAGGCAGTGCCATTCTCGTACCCAGAGCCCTTCTTACGCGCGATCAACGGAGCGCGACAAGGGGCTCTGGCCAAATCCATATCAAACTGGCATCTGATAGGCTACAACGAAGGTTATTGTTCTAATACAGGATATATTCTATTACCATGTTTTTATGATATCCGGTTATGGATTTGGCCTGAGCCCCTCGTCGCACCGCGCGTAAGAAGGGCTCTGGGTACGAGAATGAGGCAGTGCTGATCAGTCTGCTATCGCATGCTACACCCTGTCTCCGTACCCAGCCGTTTCTTTGTAAAAAAACAGCGATGCGCATATGACGAGTTCACATGAAGTATTGTAGTACTACACCGACGTCTAACATCCTCTATATAGTACTCTCCTTGATCTTTCAAGACTAATAATGCAGCATATCCTCACACGTAGTATTAGGGAGGCTGGACGCGCAGGGGCGGGAATATTAAAAAAGGTAGTTATTTTTAGATCATAGGCATATCCTTAATCTTTAGAAACTTTTACAATTAAGGTAATCCCTAATACTACGTGTGAGGATATGCAGATTAGTACTGATAGTTTCGAATACATATTTCGAACGAAACAACACTTAAAATGTACAAATTTTAATATATTCTTTTCCAAAATACACATAGTAATTACTGTATAAGATGTACTACAAAGTGCATTATAAAAACGATTTACAATAAAGTAAATTTACATTGCTACGTTTCATTCTCCATACTTTTATAAACGTAATAACACGTGTTTGAAGTAAACATGAATCGGAATTGTTCGGAAATTACCAAAACATTCGGAAAC
>CACRXK020017305.1:0-10731 GCA_902702795.2 Paramuricea clavata
AACCCATTGAGTTGCATTGCCCCCCCCCCCCTACTTAGTTTCAATACATTGTTTTCACCATTGTGTTTATACAACCTTGCAAATTTACTAGCAGGAATTTCCATTGTGTTTGCAGCCCTTACACTTTGTGTTTCATTATGGCATCCAACCCTCGAAATTCAACTATTTTTGCCTCGGCAAATAATTGCCGAAGCCTTTCGATAATTTTCGAGTTTGCCTCGGCAATTTTTTTTGCCGAGGCATGCAATGAAATCACCTTAAATTCCTTCGGCAATTACTTCGGCACCCTTCGGCATTCACGTCGGCAAGTAAAGTACATACAGAAATTATTGTAAACAAATATTATAACGAGCGTAGGTTCTGAGACTTCTGACGTTCGACAATTTGTTGTTATTTTACAAATTTCTGATTCAAAATTTAAAAAGTTAGTGGTAATTTACAACCAATTGTATGAAAGAATAAACTTGACGGTAAAATCACACGACAGTCTAAAAGATAAAACAAAGTTTCTTGACGTACCGTCTTTAAATCATCAAGATTGTTCTTTATTTCAACCGAAGCCGACGCTGCATGAAAAGCTCAAATTTAAATATTTTGTAAAGTAGCTATGAATGAAATCTTCTGTTGTTCACCCAACGTCGATGACAACAATTTGAACAAAGAAGTGATACAAAAAACGAACACTGTAGTTTGTATATTTAAGAAGAAAAAAAACAAACAGAAACTGTAGTTTGTAAGTTAAGGAACAGCGGGTGGAATTGCCTCGGCATTTTTTTGCCGAGGCAAACTATGAAAAATCGTAACTTGCCTCGGCATTTGCGTCGGCAATTGCCGAGTGCCGAGGCGAATTTCGAGGGTTGGGCATCTTGACCTTGAAAGAGTCTATTACTGTGGCTCCAACATTTTCTCGTTCGGCGTTACATTCGACAATACATTGATCATAAAATGACTGAAATATCACAGATTTAAAAGCCTGACACCTAGCGGCAAAGTTTAAATTTCACACAAGTAGTGATGAATGGTGATCACTGTGGTTGTATTTCGGTCTTGTTAGGCTACACCATCAACAGCCGTAAAAAAGTACCCAAATAAACAGCAGTTTGAGAATATTATTGTTGCGATTTACAAAGGTTGCGGCCCGTTCCAACTTTGTAAAATTGAAAATTGTGAACTTTTGTCCTCTATTTCAAGCTTGTAGCCTTCTAAGTTTGCTCACATAAAATGATTTTCTCTTTATAAAGTCTGTTTCATCGGAAAACTTTTAAGGTTCATCGGAAAAATAAAAAAAATATGTACAAAATCGATGATACCATTCGCTCGTAGTAAGCGGCCATCTTGAATTCAGCGACGAATAGTAATGACGTAATTTTTATTTTTTATTAATGACGTAATTGTCATTTTGTGGCTAACCATCCAAGATCCGACACAAATGCGTGCCGAAACCTACAGCGACTAAATAGGTTGTTTGCCTCTAGTATGGTTTGGTGAAACTGCTAAAATGTCATTTATACAGGGCATACTTCGAAACCCGGACCCGGACTCGAAGAAAATCCGAACTCGAGAAAAACCCGGACCCGGACTCGAAAAATTCCGGACTCGAGTTTAAGAAAACCCGGACTTGACTTTTGAAAAGCCGGACTCGGAATAGACAAAACCGGATTCAAAACAAGGACTCTGTGTACGAAAATGCAAAGGTTTTTGGAAAGGTTTAATAATTAGTAACATGATAAACGATGATCTCTTTTATATCTTTATCTCGATGTTTATAATCTTCTGCTGTTAACAAAATAATCACTTAGATATACTGGAACCAAATCATGTAGGCACTTATAAGTTCTTAAAAACTAAAATGTATTGATGCATACGATCTACAAGTAGCTATTACGAGGGTAGCATGTTGATTGTTGATTCTCAAAATAACGTTAACTTGATTTATTGTCAAACTTCATTGTCAGTATCGAGCCGCGGTTGTATACAAGGCATATGGGGCAATTGATGAACGCATTGCCTAACAGGAGAGTCTCAATATCAAATTTACGCCAACTATCCAACACGAGTTTCAGAGTTCTGTTGCTTTCATTGTGTTGTGTTTTCTACTACTTTTGATAAAGAATACTTGCGGGTGTTCAATTTGTGTTTATGGACTTTATCTTAACGAAATTAAAAAAATAAACGTGTTTCCAGTAGCGTCTTGCCCAAATATTTGAGAGCATGATATAATATCAAATTTATGTCCATCAGCACAACGTTAACGCTCGAATTTCTTCACAGTCGGTATTTAGGCGCGGTTGCCGCGACACCTTCATTGCCTTCAACATGGGATGTGCTTTTCCGGCGTTCTTTTTGATTGGTTGGAGTTACTTTTGATTGGTTGACGTCTAGTTATTTTTCGTGTCATTTTGCCGATAGTGAGGTCGAATATGTTCAGAGGATATATTTTACCCTTGCCTCCATCGATCACGTTGAGTCTGCTATGATGGCAGCAATTGTGTAACGAGTGGTTTACAGACAAGACATTCCTAGCGCTGAGACAGATTTAAGTTATTAGTTTATGTCTATAGGGTAGATTTAGCTACTCGTAGGAGTATGTATTTTACAAATTTTACGAATATGTTGTGTATGGTCAGCGTGGTTAAATAATTTTTTAAATTAAGTAAGTAAGTAAGTATGTGTAAATGTATTTTGGTGTTTACGTCAGTTAGCCTAAATGATTTCTTTAGGTAGGCTATATAGTGATAATTTTGTTAGGAACCATATAGTATGATAACTGATTAGTATCCTCAGATAACGCATAACACTGAGTCACTAGAAGAAAAAATATCTATAGCTACATCTTTCGAAACCAAAGTTTATTGCTTTTGAAATAAAGTATTATATCTATCAATACAGAAAGCGAGAAGAGAGAGGGGCACCCGCGCAAGAGCACAAATCCATTTATCCGCGAGTTATTACCGATAAAACCTTTGCATTCTCGTACACAGAGTCCTTGTTTTGAATCCGGTTTGTCTATTTCGAGTCCGGGATTTCAAAAGTCAAGTCCGGGTTTTGTTAAACATGCACGAGTCCGGATTTTCTTCGAGTCCGGGTCCGGGTTTTTCTCGAGTCCGGATTTTCTTCGAGTCCGAGTCCGGGTTTCGAAGTATGCCTTTATATACAGTATATACGATAAAGATTAAAGTTGATTTAAATATTGATGACTCGGTGGCATTATACAAGTCGAAAGAAGCTTTTTTTATTGTTTTCCCATGTATATATATAAAAAAAAGCTACTTTTTGGGCCAAAAGCTAAGATTTTGGGCTAGAGACCTACTAGAAAATATGATAGACTTTTTTATTTAGGCCTCTTATTTAGGCGTTCATTTGCGATAGATTACATAATTTATTTACTGTCAATCAATACAGTGTGTAAAATCAGAAAGTTTTGACGTATTTATACTATATGCACAAACGAGAAAAAGAAGGGAGAATTTTCGCATTATATAAATTAAATATGTTGTACATACATTTGAATTTTTACAATGATTGGGCTACAATATACTGAAGTACTTCATACATTGTTTTCTCGTGTTTGGATATCCCGGTGAAACACTCGCTCTCGTTGTTCATAATATTACATCAAAGGCTGTTTTGGAATTCGGGAGCTTTTTTGCTAGACATGGGCCAATATTTACAAAATAGTCATTGAATCTACTTGCTATTACATTTGGATCAGTAATTTTTTCTCCTGGACTATTACCATTAAATTCTTTTGGTAACATCCTATTTATCTTATTTCGGTTCATAATTTCATTTAATGTTTTCCATAATACCTTTGTATTATGTTTGTGTGATGTTATTCTGAGTGTATATCCACACCGGGCAGGCTTGAAAAATATGCCTGGCCACGGCGGGATTCGAACCTACGACCTTTGGAATACTAGCCCAATGCTCTTCCAACTGAGATACGCGGTCAGGACGGCGGTTCGAGTATGCGATATTTCGGAACTGAGTCTAGTTCCTTCGATATCAGTGTAATCTAATAATCATGAAATCTGCTGTGTTGGTGTAATGTACTCAGGCGAATAACATGATTATTTCTCGATTATTTCTCGTTCTCGCCAAAGGCGAGGTGATTACAAGCCTATATTCACTGAGCCGAATTAGGCAAAGTGAATATAGGCTTGTAATCACTGAGCCTGAGGCGAAAAATTGTTTTAGTATAAATTTCCAGGTGTTTACAAACAATAATAATATACATAAAGATATTACTCGACTGTGATTGGTTGATTTCAGTGCAGTTAATCCCAAACAGCAGTGCAATTTTCTGTAATCACAGTGCAATCTTTTGTAATCACAGTGCAATTTTTTGTAATCACAGTGCAATTTTCTGTAATCCATCACAGTGCAAAAATCTGTAACAAACTGATCTGATTGGTGGAAAAACATTGTGATGATTAAATCAACCAATCAGTTTAAAGCAATTTAGTTTAAAGAAGTAACGGTCACAGATTGCTTGAAAACAAAACAAACATGGCGCCGCGGTATACGAAGTAAAAGTTGCCTTCGCGTTGAAAATATGGCTTTTATCTTTATTTTTAAATGGAAAAACATTTACTTAAACAAGACTAACAAAAATTACATAGTTGAGTGGAATTTTCAAGCTGTTAGCGTTGTATAATGTGATATAAAAAAGCCAGGAAAACTTTGCCAGTGGAATGTTCGCTAAAAACGCGTAAGTTAAAACTACAATTGTCTCGAACATTTTTATGTAAATTAATAAGTAATAGCATGGTGTCTCGTGAAATTTGGATAAACATGCACTCGTGAGTTTTTCAAAGACCTCAAATAGCACTCGTCCTTCGGACTCGTGCTATTTTGAGGTCTTTGAAAAACTCACTCGTGCATGTTATATCCAAATTGCACTCGAAACCATGCTATTACCTATACTAATCCACACAACTTTATAAAAATTCACTTCAAATACATTTATTTTCACTATAAATAGTTTGTTTACAAAATTTAAATCTCAGACACAGCTCTGTGTCGCGTTGCGACTAAGCCAATTTTTTCCAAATAAAAGCACGTAAAATTTAATATTTTACCTTGAAATATTTTTAAACCATATTTGAACCTTGTTTGGTTTTTTCGGAATGCTCTCTTCTTTAATTTTGGCAATTTCCTCTTCTGTCACTAGGGTAAAACGAGCAGCCATTTTGAAAAAATGGTCACTGACCAGTGACTATCACTTCAGAGACAGTGAATCTTGACCAATCAGAATGCAGAAAAATCAATAGTCACCTGGAGATTTATACTAAAGAGTTACAGAAACACGGAAAATGTTTTCTATTTCTTAAATATTGGCAAGTAATCCAATTATATATAAAAGGAGATACAGTAGGATTGAAATAGCTACCAGTTTCAATCAAATAACTACTTTAATTTCTGTATCAAGCATCTTGGGTGTTATTGTTTCCCAAGTATCATTGAGGGGCCACTTGTTCTAAATATATGCAATAAGTCTGGTTATAACCATTAAAAAATGTCCATATTCAGAGTTACCGTTGTACTATATTTTATTAAAATACTGCAGAAATGCAATATATTTCATGATTTTAAGAATTAATTGAATGGGGACTGCATAATTAAGAGGAGAGGGCTTATTTATGTTTTATTTTTGTATCCAAATGAGGGGGGAGGGGGGTTATTGGAGAGGGGCTTAAAGAGAATGGAGCTAAATAAAGAAATTACAGTACCTCCATTAAGTCTCTATAGTTTTTGAACGTTGCGTCTATAACCAACTCATATATCATGTCTCCAGTTAACTTCACCATCTACAATTTGGTTTTCTCAAAGGCAACTCTACCACCTCTCAGCTTCTGCGCGTTATTCATGATATAAAAAAGTCGTTAGAAAACCGAAGCCAAGTCGACTCAGTTTAGCTGGACTTCGCAAAAGCATTTGATAAGGTCAGCCATAACCTTAATTCTGTTAGTTAAACTCCAGAGGTTTGGAATAAGAGGTGATCTTCTGCTATGGTTCAAAGACTACCTCTCAGGACGCTACCAAAGAGTAACAGTTCTCGGTGAGTCGTCTCATACTCTCCCTGTTCTATCTGGAGTTCCCCAAGTTTCAATTTAAGGACCCCTACTGTTTCTGGTATTTGTGAACGATCTTCCTGATTCAAATTCAACCCAATCGTCTGTGGCTATGTTCGCCGAAGACACGAAGTGTTACCGTCCCGTGAACCTGTTAGCTGACTGCGAAAGTCTGCAAAATTATCTAAATAAACTTGTGACATGGTGCAACAATTGGAGGATGGACTTGAATCAATCCAAGTGCGAGGTTCTTAGCATTACAAGAAGTCGTCAACCAATTAGCGCAGAATATCAGCTTATTGATACTTCGTTTAAGTCATTAATTACCCAGAAAGATCTCGGGATCACTATTTCCAACGACCTGAAATGGAACAAGCAAGTTCATAGCACGGTATGAAAGGCAAACATGATGCTTGGCTTCATCCAACGATCAGCCTCTGACATCAACAACATCCAAGTCCGCAAGATTCTTTACCTGTCTTTGGTTAGAAGGGAATTGGGGTATGCCAGTCAAGTGTGGGCACCCCAAACAGTAACTAACATCGCTACAATTGAACGCGTCCAACGTCGTGCCACCATATTCATCCTTTCCCTCCCTTATAGATCAGACGTTTTGTACAAAGACCGTCTCCAGTCTATCGGTATTCTTCCCATCTGCTATTGGCTCGAGTTCCTAGATTTAGTTTATCTCTACAACTGTGTTGTTAATGACTCTGATACAAACATCTCAATACGGGTTTCTAATCGTAGAACCAGAAACTCTAATTCCGACAATGGTATTCTACTAAATGTACCTAAATCCAAGACTGTTAGCTTTCAAAACAGTTTTTACGTAAGAGCACCCAGCGTTTGGAACATTCTACCCGAAATACTCAGAGACACTACAAGATCTACAGCTTCCTTTAAAAGTTTACTATTTAGATACTACTTTAACCTTCTCGAACACGTCTACAACCCAGACAATCCTAGAACCTTTAAATCGGTGTGCGTCAAATGCCACTCTACTCGTTCTATTCAAAATTTATCTTTCAGATCATGTTGTTGACTGTTTGGCGAAAGCCAATTAATGTTTTTGTGCATGTATAGTAATTTGTCTTTTTTGTCGGGACCCCGGTATTGGAGTTTATCTCTGTGGTCAGTCCCAGCCAATGCACTCGGTAGATATTTGAACAAGTTTAATATTTGTTTGGTGCGGCGAATCTTGTAAAATAAAATAAAATAAAATAAAATAAAATAAAATAAAATAAAATAAAATAAAATAAAATAAAATAAAATAAAACAAAACAAAACAAAACAAAACAAAACAAAACAAAACAAAACAAAACAAAACAAAACAAAATAAAATAAAATAAAATAAAATAAAATAAAATAAAATAAAATAAAATAAAATAAAATAAAATAAAATTCCTTCCTCTCCCTTCCCAAACATGCTGCAGGGAAGAGGAAAATGCAGGGGTTAAAACATGGATTGCAAGGTTGATGGATTACCTGGTAATATGGAGTAATGAGCTAGTAAATATATCCTTGCCTATAATTAGTTGCTGTTAAATGTTCAAAGATACACAGTGTGAGGCATGAAAAACAAATGGTACCCACTGCAACAAATACCCACTGCAACAAATTTTCAACAAATATGTATGGATTTGTTCACTTTATTTCTTACTTTCAACACACAAGTACTTATAATTACAAACACAATGTCCTGTCATTTAAAGATTTTATATGTGCTCCATGTAATATATATGTTAATGTAATATAATATAAAAAATGATGTGTTTGTTGTTAAAATATATAATACCGTAAACCTCTGACTATTATTATTATTATTACTATTATTACAACCAGGCCTTAAAATCTGTTTTACATGTCCGGTGATGTTGAGTTTGGGCCGGACATATGCCGTCCGATGACCTTCAGTTTAGTTTCGACTCGGAAATAAGTCTGAGTGCCGACACAAATGAATAAACGGTGAATGTTGTAAAGATATTAAATACTTTGTTTCTTTCATACTTATATTTCCAAGCCAAAATTAACTTGCTTGCCAGAAAAGCAGTATTAAAAAAGACTTCGACAACTTAACCCCGTTTTCCATTTCACCATTTCACCCGCCGCCCCGCGCTCGACTACGTTAAAACAACATTTCCAGTTCACCTTTTATACAATAGTACTCTGATTTTCCATATTTAACATACAAGCCTCTAGTCCTGGGCTAGGGTAAATTTTGATTTACGTCAGACAAAGCTACAGTTCGGTCGGACACCAATACACTCGGGTCGGACAAACAATAAACCTCAGTTTCACTTTGGTCGGACAGAATGTCCGGTGGTTTCCTCTCTACGTCGGACAATTTCACGAATGGGTTGGACAATGTCCGTGACCGACCGATATTTTAAGGCCTGAGTCAACATCTTTATACACGGTAACTAATCAACCATATTACTTATAAGTATTTACAAAAATTATAAAGGTTGTTTTTCATTAGGCCGTGTTACTAAATACAAACCTAATAAAACTCTCCTGCTCGTTTATTAAACAGTACGTAACATGTCGTACACGTCGGGTGGCAGCTGAAATATTTTAATATTTGCCATAATTCGCCCATAACCTGTTGGCAAAACAACCAAAACATCTTCACCATATTTTTACAATGGCCAAGATACATTTGAATATCTCGTCTTTTAACGAATATTCAAGCCCTCTTTTCGCTAGAACAGCTTTAATAGCTCTTTCAATATTTGCCATTGAATATAATTTAATAGTTGTGCGATTTAAAGCACCTTTAAACGTATAAAAAACCATTTTGTATACTATATTCTGATGAGAATCTGTTCAACAAAATATATCGATTGTGAGCGTGTGCCCGCGCGAATTTAGTAAGCGGAACAAACATAAGCAATAAAAGCGCATGCGCCATTTATCTCATTTTGGATAAAAAAATTCGATTTCCCCAGAGTCATGCCACTACATAACCCGCGAACAGGCCTCTTGGAACGAGATTGATCAACTTGATGATCTCGTGTTTATAGTTCCCAAATTTCCAACCAACCTCGCAACTGGCGCGGCCAAAGTTTCGTGAAATCAACTGTAAAAGGTTCCATATTGTCGATATGCAAAAAGTGGATGATATTTTCAAATATTAATATTTTTGAAATATTGATATTTATCAAAAATATCGATATACTTCATCAACCTAAGTAATGTGTTGTGTTGAAACATCTCTTGAAATTTATTTGAAACTGTTTTGAAACAATTTGAGATTGTTTGAAATTGGTTGAATTGTTTGTAAAATTATTTTGACATAGTGATGCAATGAGCCAATGTATCTGTTTAATATGATTGAAAAGTGATATTGATAATTAACTGTACTGTATTTTGTAACTAAAATCATTTTGTACACATCTGTTCTTTTTTGTTAGAAGTTTGTTAAAATAATGGTTTCTTAGGGACGGACCGTTAGAAAAGTGATGGGGGGGGGGGGGACAGAAAAAAATCCATGCAAATTATAAAATGTTTGAAAAAAAATACATGCAAACAAACTTGTTTAAAAAAAAATACAAACAGAACAACAATAGAACTTTCAGACAAAATTGAACAAAATCTTTGGAATATTACGAAATATAAATATATAAATATATAATATATTAATATGCAATTTCTTTCAATATTAACAGTAACTCTTATATAGTTTTATTATATACTATCAAAATATTTTCTATTGTCTTTAATAATCCTCATTCACACTGCCACTGTCCTCGATCAGTGGCGTAACTACTATGGGCTCGGACCGGGAGAACCCGGCGGCCCCCAATCCCAATGTGCCAAATGGGGGCCCCAGGCTGAGGCTATAGAGCAAAAACATTGGCCAGGGCCTCTAATATGTTACAATGTCGTTTTCTGACCATCAGAATTCTGTAAAATCTCTCCCCAAACTCCGGGAAATGGTATTTCAGAGAATCTAGATTCAAAAATTTTCCGGGTGAGCATGTCCTGGACCCCCTAGAAAACTTGTGCATATATGGTGCTTGACTTGTGCCTTTGGCACTTTTACTAGAGGGGCCTTCGAAAGTTTTGAACCGGGGTCCCTGAAATCGCAGTGCCACTATCTTCTTGATCTACAACCAAACTACAACTTTTACTGACACTATCTTCTTGATCTACAACTAAACTACCATTTTTTCCTTCATCTACAATCAAACTGACACTATCTTCTTGATCTACAAACAAACTACCACTTTTCCCTTCATCTCAATCAAACTGACACTATCTTCTTGATCTACAACCAAACTACCACTTTTCCCTTCATCTACAATCAAACTGACACTACCTTCTTGATCTACAAACAAACTACCACTTTTCCCTTCATCTAACAATCAAACTGATACTATCTTCTTGATCCACAACCAAACTACCACTTTTCCCTTCATCTACAATCAAACTGACACTATCTTCTTGATCTACAATCAAACTACCACTATCCCCTTCATCTATCAAACTGACACTATCTTCCTGATCTATAAATATAATCTCAATGGCAATATCTTCTACATTTTCTTTTCCTCTACTTAATCTTGCTCTTTTCTTTTATCTTGTTTTGTTTCTTCTTCCTATTTCTCATTTGTTCTGTCATACTTATATCATTAAATGATATCTGGTTTAG
>CACRXK020017306.1:0-10730 GCA_902702795.2 Paramuricea clavata
GGGCTACATAACAGTTAATTTTTCATAATTATGAGGACAGAGCAGATGATGATGAGAGATGCAAGTATAAAACGCCATTCACAAAGCTAGATGTTAACATAGCACAGCATTTCTGGCAATGAAACGCTCCAACTGACCAACTGACCATTTCACACAAACTTTTATCGCTGGATAATTTTGCGATTTTTCATCCAATTCAATCATATATATGCTCACAATCTTCGCGGTAAGTTTCTCTTTACCATAAAATTTGACCGAATAAGTTTCGAAACAATGTGACGGCAAAAAATGCAAAAATCCTGATTTTCGTAATAGAATCTATAGTCTTTTTGCCCTGTTGTACCGCCATCTTGGATTTATCATGTAGGCCCACCTGCGCTAGGTATGCGTTAGCAATCTAGATCTCCTATATCTATGGTTTAGGGGGTAAATGAAAAGGGGTTTCACCCCTGGCCAATCCCAAATTTGCACAGCACCCCCCCCCCCAGCTTCTCAGTTTTGAAGTATAAGATTGGTCTAAGGAAAGTTGAGGTGGTCCGGACCCCTCTATCCCCTCCCCCTTGGCTACACCACCGACACTGATAACACAAACACAATTGTTTACATGCATCAGACGAAAATTGCACTAGAAATTCCAGCAAAATTGCAAATGTAAACAGGCCTTTATAGTAATTATGCTATGTTAATTAAATCATGTTCCATGTGTTCCACGACGAAAGTAACAGTATATGTCAACTCCATTGTTTACACTGAGTTGTTTTGGATCAATGGATCTTTCTAACTCTATTTGCGCCCCGTCACTCAATGGACACCCGGTAGTTGGTACAACAATTCCATCAGATCTAGGTAAACTTGGTCCCATGCTATCAAAATCAATTCCATAGCTTTCTTGTTCTCTCTGTAGATATTTATAAAAATGCCAAGAAGTTGCATTAAATTTTTAAAGATGTACTCTACATACATTGTTGTAGTGTCTGCAAGTTTCATCATAGTTAATGGAATAGATGGTTTCGAAACTCATTAGAATAACAATATAACTCATTATCTATGTTAGTCAATATTTATTCATAAATCTAGCCATTCACTGTCACATGTTTATTTTATTTTTGCCAAATCCATCAATAGCAATTTCCAATTTACCCTATTGTTTGAGTCACGGATAGATAACTATCGTAAGACATTGCTATTGGTTAGTTGGGCAAAAATACAATATGCATGTGATGGTGAACGACCAGATTTATGAATAAACCTCGACTAACATAGATAATGAGTTATTGTTATCAGGGGTGAAACTAGCCCCTCTTCATTCGGGGGGGTGTCTGCCAGAATTACCCTGCCAAAACCGGTGATGCCCTGCAGCAATTTTTATTTTTGAGACCATATTTTCCCCCAAAATGTTGGGGGGGGGGGATGTAAAAATATTTTCCGGACATTAATTAAAAAAGATGGTCAAAAAAATTTTCCGCACATAAACCAGTTCAAAACAAAGGGTGAAACCCTAGTTTAGGACCAATATCTGTAACATTTAGGTCTATGAATTCATAAATTCCCACTGAAAACCCTGTAAGCTACTTAATAACTCTACATTCTGTCATTTACAATCTTTGATTGCCTTGCCAATCCCGATAATTGCCCTGCCAATCCGGATGATTCGTATTTTTTTTTTTGGGGGGGGGGGCACACCCCACCCATACCCCCTCAAGTTTTTGCAAATCACCCATTAATTATGGTTTCATTATTGTACACCATCTTCTTATAGATTTTGCTATGACAGAGTATGAACAAGTATATTAACCCATTGAGTGGTAGCACTCTCCTCATGTCATCTGGCATTAGACAGAGTAAAATATTAAAGTAGGGCACATCTGGGCCCATTGCCACTTAAGAGGCTGTCTCTCTAAGAACCGACCAATGACTCTCGGCTCATAAAATGAAATTCTTCGTTACTTTCACAATGAAATGTATTTACCCCAAGAACAAACAAACACTATTTGGAATTTTGAAATTTTATTAATTTTTAAAATTTCAGCGACTTTTCAGTCCCGCGCCGTTGGGCAGAAAATCCTCTGCCTAAATCAGGAATAAAAATTAGCCAAATTCAAATACATATAATTTTAAAAGTATTCAACCAAATGTTATGATTTTTTGACCCACCAACGTGAAAATTATTCTACTTTGAAACTTGCCTTGTTTTATGATACTTTTACAGAAAGATTATGGCAAACTTTAGCGATAACAAGCACCGGGTGCAAATACTGCTTTGTACGCATATCAAATTCGACTTTAAATTTCTCAAAAGTGGCACCTAACTGGATTCAGTGACTAATATGGTTAAAAAAATGGAAGTTTGAAGTACCCATATCCACAATAAAACTTGTTACTGACCGCGATTTGAAGACTCGACAGCCTCTGAAATTTCATACAATTTGGCTATTTTGTTTAGTTTCAATTATAGCGGAGTTGAGACGTCAGAGCTTCCAGTCACTTGTAAAATGCGCTCTTGTCCCGTTTCTTTACACAAGCCTTTAAATCATCGTAGTTAAGCGATTTTTCTGTGTTCATGAACATCACAAGTGGGTTTAATTCAAAAAGATTTCGATCGATGCAGCGAGGTATTATCAAACGTGGTACGCTTTCGTATTAAAATTAGCTACTCGGGGAAAACCCGGAAATTATTGTCAAATTGACAATGCTGATATTTATTAATCTAAACCCTTATTCTGTGATCTAAACTCTGTATGTCTATTCTGCACGATTGGAAATGAATTTAAACTGGAAAAAAGACTTGATCTAGAAGACTACTATAGATACTGATTATTCAAAAAGATCCAGTTGCAATCGTGCATGCCAATTGAATTGGATTTGGATTATAGTTCGAATAAGGGTTTTGATTAGTGTTTCAACCAGGGCTTGGCTGAAATTTAATAGAAGAGTCATATATGGAATAGTCTCCAAATGACCCCAACTCTATCCTGACCCCTACCCTACACCCACCCCACCTCTATTGTGATGTCATTTGAGGACCTTTATATCAACTTCACCTGGAATTGTTTAAGGAGAGCTAATAAAGGGTGAAGTTTATTTTCATACAAGAGTTTTCAAATGACGTCACAAAAACGCGAGGTTGGGATAGGGTCGTACTGGGGGTGTGGGTAAGCCAGGGCATGTGGAGACTCTTATATGAAACGTCGGCCAGAATAATGGTAGAAACTGTTCACGATGTATTCAAAAAGGGGAATGTTAATTAATGCGTAAATTACCCCAATAAAGTATAGTATCATGTGAAGATATAGTGGGGAATCGAAATTGTCAAATATATACTAATGGAATTGCTGTGCATTACACGGAAGAGAAGCTATAGAAACAAGACAATACGTCATGTTTCTGGTTTTCTGCTAATAAATGGCAGTAATTGTTGCACGATTAGACTGTTTATGACGGGAGTGCCAAAATTAGCAATGACTCTATTTTACCTCGCTTACCTCGCTGTAACGTTTACCTCGCTGCATCGAGCCAAATCTTTTGGAATTAAAACCACTTCTGATGTTCATGAACATGGAAAAATCGCTTAACGGCTTGTGTGAAAAAAAAACCGGAAAGACGGCGCATTTTACAAATGGCTGGAAGCTCTGGCGTCTCAACTCCGCGATAATTGAAGGTAACAAATTTCAGAGGCTCTGGGAGTCTTCAAATCGCGGTTGGTAACAAGTTTTATTGTGGATATTGGTACTTCAAACTTCCCTTTTTTCAACCATATTAGTCACTGAATCCAGTTAGGAGCCACTTTTGAGAAATTTAAAGTCGAATTTGATATGTGTACAAAGCCGTATTTGGACTTGGTGCTTGTTATCGCTAAAGTTTGCCATAATAGTTTTGTAAAAGCATCATAAAACCAGGTAAGTTTCAAAGTAGAATAACTTTCACGTGCGTGGGCGAAAAAATCATAAAAGACATTGTGAAAGTAACGAAGACTTTCATTTTTTGAGCCTAAAGCCATTGGTCGGTTCTTAGAGAGATAACCTCTTAAATTCATTCCCAATCGTGCAGAATAGACATACAGAGTTTAGATTAATAAATACCAGCATTGTTAATTTGACAATAATTTCCGGGTTTTTCCCGAGTAGCTAATTTTAATACGAAAGCGTACCACGTTTGATAATACCTCGCTGCATCGATCGAAATCTTTTTTAATTAAACCCACTTGTGATGTTCATGAACACAGAAAAATCGCTTAACTACGATGATTTAAAGGCTTGTGTGAAAAAAAAACGGAACAGGAGCGCATTTTACAAGTGACTGGAAGCTCTGACGTCTCAACTCCGCTATAATTGAAGCTAAACAAAATAGCCAAATTGTATCAAATTTCAGAGGCTGTCGAGTCTTCAAATCGCGGTCAGTTACAAGTTTTATTGTGGATATGGGTACTTCAAACTTCCATTTTTTTAACCATATTAGTCACTGAATCCAGTTAGGTGCCACTTTTGAGAAATTTAAAGTCGAATTTGATATGCGTACAAAGCCGTATTTACACCCGGTGCTTGTTATCGCTAAAGTTTGCCATAATCTTTCTGTAAAAGTATCATAAAACAAGGCAAGTTTCAAAGTAGAATAATTTTCACGTTGTTGGGTCAAAAAATCATAAAATGTGGTTGAATACTTTTAAAATTATATGTATTTGAATTCGGCTAATTTTTATTCCTCATTTAGGCAGAGGATTTTCTGCCCGACGGCGCGGGCCGAAAAGTCGCTGAAATTTTAAAAATTAATAAAATTTCAAAATTCCAAATAGTGTTTGTTTGTTCTTGGGGTAAATACATTTCATTGTGAAAGTAACGAAAAATTTCATTTTATGAGCCGAGAGTCGTTGGTCGGTTCTTAGAGAGACAGCCTCTTAAACCTGACAATACAAGCATAAATATGATCATGTATGCTGGTGTAGCACGGATAATAGTTCATTTTTTAACTCAAAATAACTATAACTCGTCCACCATTAAGTGTTTGCATCTCTAGGGAATGCTGTTATAAAATGCCAGTGCAAACCAGATTTGCACACTGATAAAAGAGCCTCTATCTGGACCCCTTTCGGGATGGTTAAACATGAATCGAGCAACATCAACATTTTCGACACCTTGGTCGCCTTGGACTCTTGATGGCAGTCCATGATTGCTTACAGCTTCAACAGGGGCTTCAAGCACTGTTTGAACAGTGTTGTTTGTATTGCATTGTAGGTACATGATCTTCCTGGAGTAGCCGTCAATACAACCATGTATTACAAATCTCCACCTATTGGAACAAATAATATGCTACAATGTATTTCACAATTTTTGTTACACCACATAATTTCCTTGTTGAACGTTACAGACCTTGGTGCACTACAAGCCTGAAAATAAGCGGTCGGTCACGGACATTGTCCGGTGCAAAAAGGTAATTGTCCGGCACAACTGGGTTTTTTACCGAACTGTTTGTCCGGCAGCATATTAATACAACTATTGGTGAAAATGTCTGCAATGGACCATTTGCATTATAGACTAAATTTTGATCTAAACAAGTCTAAATTTTGATCTAGACAACAATTTCATCACAGCTTGAAAGAGCATCACAAAATTAGTAATATTCCAAAGTTTCGTTGCGAAATGTTGTAAAATGCGGATAATATAGCCTTGCGAAGTTTGCCGTTTTTCAGTCATTTTGCATTACGCGGGGGAAATTGACAGCCCAATACCCTTTGGGGCTGTCAATTTCCCGTTTGTAGTACAAAATGACTGAAAAACGGCAAACTTCGCAAGACTATATTATCCGCATCTCACAACATTTCGCAAAGAAACTTTGGAATATTACTAATTTTGTGATGCTCTTTCAAGCTGTGATGAACTTTTTGTCTAGACTTGTTTAGATCAAAATTTAGTCTATAATGCAAATGTGGTATTTCAAAATATTGCCGCATTTAAAGATTATGCGTATGTCCAAATTTCATCGCGTATGAATATTAAGACAAATATGCCTGTGAAAATGCTGTGAAATTTATGATTGTTCGATTCCGTATTATATAATTGACTGGTGGTTTAATTGTTGTTACTAAGCTTTTCATTGGCTTCTTTTATTTCAAGGACCACGAAAAACTATATTTGCTCTGTTGCGTTGATATTTTTTGTCAGACACAAAATGTCCAGTGTCAGGCACCTAATCACTTGGTACCTGACACTTTGTCAGGCACCGTTGAAAATTTATTTTCAGGCTTGGTGCACTATAGTATTTCAAATGGTGGGAACCGGTATAAATACAAATGACAAAGCATTCTTAAGACATACACTGGTAAATTAATATATAACACAAGTTTTTGCTATCGGATTTCTTAAGTCTAATACTGCTAGGTGCATTTACCGAAATGACTTCATCGAAACCAATAAAAAAATTTTAGGCAAAATTAACACTCAAAGGTGTTCTGTAACCTTAACCCAATTGATATAGTATAATCTGTGATCGGGTGGATAAAGCACATGGAATCGGGTGGACGTGTAATGCGCACAACAACTGAGCACGATCACAATGCAACATGCTAGAAAAATTTACTGAACATAATATGCCCCTCTGCACAAATGGCTGATCACATTATTAATCTGCACCCCGTATTGAGGACATGTGGAATTTCCAATGGGCCCCTGCAAAAGTGAACCAAAAATGAAGGAATTTCCATGGGAGGGTCCAAATTTTAAAGCAAATCTGCAGAAATTCCAAAGGGTAGGTAAGAAAAATTAGTAAAACGTATGTAATTTCCATGGGAGGGTCAACAACGGAAAAGAAATTCCAAAGGATAGGATAAAAATCAGCAAGGAATTTTTCCAAGGGATACCTACTAATCAAAGAAGGATCTACTAGATCAAAAAACTGTCAAGAAATTTCCATGGGATGGGTTAAAAGTTCATAAAAAATTTGCAGAAATTCCATGGGCATGGCTAAAATTCGGTAAAAATCTGCGGAAATTCCACAGGGGAGGTTAAAATGTGGAAATTCCAGGGGGGGATGGATGTCCTCAATAGGGGAGTGCGGAGTCTTAATTCGATCAGCCAATTAGGCTGCTGTTTTGTTCACTTGAGGCTAGCTCTGTGACAATAATGTGGGTACTTTAATTAAAAACGTACCTTATTTATGATGACCATCTAAGTGCCAAAGAGCAAGTGGCAAGTCACATTGTATACTCTTCTAGAAATTGGTGTGAGTTGTAGAGAACGCAACAACACACCTTCGGGGTCCGATCTTCTCATTGCTTCTCTTATACGTATTTGTTGTACATGTATACCCCGTTCTCGCAGGAAACCAGTCATTCTTCTGTAGCCACAGTTGGGAAATTCAGACACTAACTGCTGTTTAATTTCATCCAACTCAGGATTGCTTATCATGGAATAGGTTTGTGTGACTGATAGACCATAGTCCTTTAGTCTTCTGCTGACAGTGCTGAGGCTCACTCCAAGCATTTCACTTATTTGTGGAAGGGAAAAGTTGTACTCCAAAAAAGCTCGATTTGCTCTTTGGGAATATCAAAACTTGGCCTTCCTCTGCACCCGGAAAAACTTTTTTTGGACTATATCCCATGAATATGTCGTTGTCAAGCTGTACCATGATTGCCTTTACTTGTTGGAGTTGAGCAATGAGACGATCAATTGCAACCTCATCTTCTGGTTTTGTTGGAGAAAACCTGTCCAAAACACCCAAAAACCAGTCAAGACGAAATGTTGTGTTATCAAATTGGTTGTATCTTACACTATAGCTTTCCAACTGCGAAAGTATGTCGACTAAAAACCTCTTTCTGAACAACTTCAGGGCCTCCATTTTATAATTTTTAAAGCAATCATCAGTAAACGTCAAGTTATATAGTGGTTCATTTACAACGTGAGACTGCTAACACTGGCTCATAGCCCAATGATATGAAGTTATAAACGAATGAAATGAAACATACATGTACGTACTTCATGTCATCGGGCTATAACAGCGTAATAAATAGCCCAATGACATGAAGTTATAAATGAATGAAATGAAAGATGTATGTACTTCATGTAATCAGGCTATAACATAATAACAGCATAATGACATGATGCAGTGGTCCGAAGGTGTAACACTTTCGCCCAGTGATACAAAGACAAAACCTGTTGATATGATTACGTAGCAAGATGATGTGAACATATTGCCCGATGATAACGAAGGAAATATATTTTTGACATGATCCACCCTTCATACCAAAACATCAATGAAAATTTATATGTCTTCACTCTATCACGAGAAAGATTGAATTGAGAAGTGAATAACTTTGCTTTGCTTTTAGTAGCTAAAATTTGACCTTGACTTTATATCTCTTACATAGGTAAAATCACCGGAATTTCCTTCTCTGCCCTGTCCCGCCTTAATCTGCCACAATCCAGTCTAACTATTTCCTACTTTTATCTTATCACTATAATTCAGGCTTGACATAAAAAAACATATTTCCATAGGAAATATTTTAATTTCATTTTTGCTTGCATTTTTGCACGATTTTGTAAAATTCAAGAAAGGCCGAAAGAATCGGCTAAAAGAAGGGAGCTGACATTAACAATGTTTTGTTATATAGCGACGAAACAAATATCAACATTGAACAACATTCATACAACAATATTTGTATTTCATGACAAAAACTCTATAGCGTAAACGAGTTTAAAATTTAAAAAACCTACTTAAATGGTTTCAGCAGGATATCCTGTTGCCTGTTATGTATTTTTCTTCTCTTTTACATTCTTTATTTTAACACAAAGCCACGAAAACAGTAGTTTAAATAGTATAAATTTGTGCCGCCATTTTGTTTATTTATGTACGTACCCGGTCGGGGCAGGCAACAATTTTTCGCTTATTGCCCGGGGGGGATCCATTGCATTTATCTAAAGCCATGTGACTACAAATCAGCCAATCACGTTTGGTGTATAACAATTATTATATTAATAAAATAAAATAACTCAATATATATGATTGATTGTTACCATCTCAATGTTCCCTCTTCCACTTCATCATCCTCCAAACATGCCTGGATTAGCCCCGCCATCTGCCTGATCCCTCTTGACTGCGCCACCTTCAAAATCTGTGATGCAAATTCATTAATGTTTTTGGAAATCATTTTTACCATGTTTTCATCAGACACAAGTCGTTCATACTCATCCTGCAACTGAAAATACAGAAAACATACTTTAATTTAAAAGAACATAAGTAAATTACTTGAAGTGCTGGTTAACCCACTCCTCCACCCCCTCCTGACAAGTCAAATAATCTGACGTTAGACAGTCAAATGATAAAGTGGGGCACATCTCCACTTAAAGGGTTAAACCAAATAGCCGTTGTCATCTAACAGTGCAGTGGAAAGCATTCCGGGAGACTAAATGGCATCACCCATGTTCGTCTTGTACTTCCAGAACTAAAATGTGTTCAAAAATACTGTAATTAAATAAAATAAAATAATACATGCAACTTAATGGGGTTTACTAGATTCATGGGCAGATAGCCTGAACCTAATGAGTGCCGGAATTTGGAGAAGTAAAATTTTTCATTAAGAAGTAATCTTTAATTGGAAAGTAAAATAAGCTCGCCTGAAAAAGTCTCATATAAACACAGCTCAAAGCATGCCATCTTGGCCTCCACCTAAAACAAGACCTGTGGGTCTATATTGAGGATGGGGCTTATATTCAAAGGTTAACAATATGGGCAGTTAACAATATGGGCTGAACCCAATGGAGTGCCAGAACTTGGTCTTGCATTTGAGGAATAAAATTATCCATAAAATAATACACTTATGGCTTGTTGCAACTTTAATGAGTTTACTAGATGTGATTGGACAGATTATTTTAAATCGAGGACGCAGACATCAAATACAATGTTAAAATGGTGTGTTGTTTCCATGTATAGAAATGCCATGTTATTTTGACACCATTCTCATATTGTCTTTGAAGTCTGCGATCTAAATCTGTCTAAAACCATTATATGCATATGTTAACAATATGTATTGGTAAACTATGCTGTGAATGAAAATAAATATAAACATACATTGGTGATAGTACAACACATACTAAAGTTTGATAACATTGAACTTCCTCACAAAAGTGCAAATATTATTTATAGCGACAAACATGGCGCAGCGATACACAAAGTAAAAGTTGCCTTGGCGTGGAAAATATGGCTTTTATCTTTATTTTTAAATGGAAAAGCATTTACTTTAAACAAGACTAACAAAAATTACACAGTTGAGTGGAATTTTCAAGCTGTTAGCATTCTATGGTGTGATATAACAAAGCCAGGAAAACTTTGCCAGTGGAATGTTCGCTATAAATGCGTAAGTTAAAACTACAATTGTCTCGAACATTTTTATGTAAATTATTAATAAGTAATAGCATGGTTTCTCATGAAATTTGGATAAACATGCACTCATGAGTTTTTCAAAGACCTCAGAAAGTACTCAATCCTTCAGACTCGTGCTATTTTGAGGTCTTTGAAAAACTCACTTGTGCATGTTATATCCAAATTGCACTTGAAACCATCAGTGGTGTCAAGTAACAAAGTAAATGTACTTCGTTACTGTACTTGAATACTATTTTTGAGAAGTGAGCATGTAACAAAGTAAACTTTTTCTGCAGTACTTTTACTTGGAACGAAGTCGTTTTAAGAAGTAACGTTTTACTTCGTTATTTTCATTTTGTGGCGAAGTATTTCGTTACTTTCTA
>CACRXK020017307.1:0-10729 GCA_902702795.2 Paramuricea clavata
TACAGGACCTCAAGGAAGAACAGTTTAGAACAGATAGAACTATCCAGTATAAATAAGGTTAGTTTTGTTTAGGTTTCGTCCTGTGGTAACACTGGATCAATAAGAGATGATCCTTACTGGACCTCTAGGAAGAACAGTATAGAACTGCTAGAGCTATCCAGTATAAATAAAGTTAGTTTAGTTTAGGCTTCCTCCTGTAGTAACACTGGATCAATAAGAGATGATCCTTACTGGACCTCTAGGAAGAACAGTTTGGAACTGATATAGCCATCCAGTATAAATAAAGTTAGTTTTATACAACAAACCTTATTTTGAAGTGCTTGCTGTATGGTAGAAATCTGTTGTGCGACCACAGACAACACTTCGACATCAATGCGATTGAATTCATCAAAACACGCCCATGCCCCAGAGCTGAGAATAAGACATGAATTTAGCAAATGATGCCACATAACAAAAAATGTAAGGAAGTTGTAATAAATTCTGCAGTTGAACAACTTTCTTTCAAAACTTATAATACCTGGCGAGTCCCTTAAAGAATTTCCCCATGGCCATAAAGTCCAGCTGATCAGAACAGTTGAATACGACGCATTGGATCGCCATAGCTTTGGCCAGATCCTACACGAAATGTAAGATTCAAAGCGTTTAATATTAGTTTAATACTTGTTTTAACATCAGGTTTTCTCAAGCACTCAGAGACCATTGGCAAAAATCTTAAAGCCGGCAGCTGGGATGAAATCTTCTCCTATCTCACACTTGGAAATCTGGTGTATTTAAGAGGCAATTTTCTTCAATATCGTGTATTTGCCGTGAAAAGTGTTCAAAACCTAAATCTTTTTGGTGTTCCTCTCAAATTACTTTGTTTTAGCTTTATTTTTGTAGTTTACATAGTTAGCAACCTTTTAAATGCATCTGGCGGTTGAGAAACACAAATTAATAGTTAAATATTGTCAATTTAAATACAATTATCATTGATGCTGTAAAATTCGCGCCATATTTGTACAGGAATATAGGCCGTGGGCTGTTGTGCGAAAAAGTGCCTAGAAAAGCAATTTCGTGGCACCCTCCTGGGAAATAGATTTTCTGTGGTTCAATTCATAGAACCATAGATGCTTAATTACCACAAAAAGTTCCCAAGCAAAAAACTTGCCCAACACCGAGAAAATGGGTGATCAGTGATTATCCTCTATTAAATTGTATTACAGCAAGAAAATGTAAAATTTTGTATTCAATTACAACAAAAATTTTTTATATCTAAAATTGTTTTCGAGTTATATGCTGTCAAGAACGCGTTTTTGACCTAGTACCCAGTCCTTATTGCGACATTTTGGTCCAATTTTCACATTTAAAACAGCAATAACTTAAAGACTATTTGAAAAATCAAAAAACTGTTTAAAAGTCTTATATGCGGTTTTTTGTACGTTTTCCGATGATGAAAGTCATTTTTATTGTAATTGAATACAGAATTTCCCATTTTTTTGCTGTAATACAATTTAATAGAGGATAATCATTGATCACCCATTTTCTCGGGATTGGGCAACTTTTTTGCTTGGGAACTTTTTTTGGTAGTGATGTACCTATATGCCTTTCAAATAAACCCCAAACCAAGTATTTCCCACATGGGTGCCACGAAGCGAAATAATTTTGACCAACAGCCCACGGCGAAATATAAGCAAAAGTTACTGAACTTCAGACATCATTTTCTCTTTGGCGTACCATCTAAAATCTCTTCATTTTAGCAGAATTTTACAGATAAAGCACTAAACATACTTTTTAAGTTTGTTTGCCGCTTCAGAAACGTATCAAAAATTTAAAAAATGGAATATAGTCTTAACGAAGTGGAACGTATATTGATTAGTTTTGAGCGCGTGTGACGTAACATACAAAATATTCCCTTCTTAGTCACTGTGGAATGAGATCTAACTCATCCGACTCTAACCTTTGTTGTTTCCGTCTTGCCAGTCCCAGCTGGCCCCGCAGGCGCTCCACCGAAGGTCAAATGTAGCGCTCCAGTTAATGTAAGGTAACATCGGTCAGTGAGAGGGGTGATGACGAGTCGGCCACTGTTACCAAGATATTCGTAACCGTATTTAAATTCTGCATTTACTGCCCGAATCAGGAGGTCGTCTTCCCAGTAATACCTTAAATAAAAACACAGAAAAAATATTTATAATCTCGAATTTAGTTCTCTACTGTTATTGAGGTAGCGGATGTATAATATGAAAATACAGCAACAACTTGCAAGCTTTGAAGCCCCTTCGCCCTTTTCGTTATATTTCTATATATAGCAATGCTGTTCCAACAACTTGTCAACAGGATGTGTTCGCACTGCTTGTTCCCAGCTTGTTGACAACTTGTTACAAGGTTGTTGAGCTCAAGTTGTTCCAACAACTTGTTATCGTCCTGCATTCAGCAATTTGTCAACAAGTTGTGAGTGACAACCTTGTAGCAACTTGATAAAATAACAGCATTGTTACAACTTGTCGACAAGCTTGCTGCAAGCCTGTTGCGAACACATCTTGTTGACAAGTTGTGAGATTTTTACGTGTATATTCTCAAAACTCATTTTGTGGAACTGACGAACATTATCCAACCATGGAATAAGGGATGAACCTTACTGAACCTCTGAAAAGAACGATTTAAACATAACCGATACATTTATCCAGGATACGTTTGAAATCGTATACAACATTCATCCAGTACCTCAGCTGACTAATCCACTCAAAATCGTTGATATTCTTGACATTTTCTTGTACCATTTTATCGACAACATCACAGGCGTGAACCTAAGATATAAAATATGGTAAGTCCATTGAGCTGCATTGCGCCCTGGTGGGCCCTACTTTGTTACTTTACCCTGTCTAACGCCAGACAATTTTAATGGTCAAAGGGAGAGCGCAGGCCCCGTTAGGTCCTGTTTACATGAGACCGCGGAACAAATTCAAACCGGGGCCATTTCGTTTCGGTCATAATATTATTTATAATAGATGATATTTGCTGTGTTGGTGTAATGTACTCAGGTGAATAAGATGCAGCTTGTGTGATGTTACTCTGAGTGTATATCCACACCGGACAGGCTTGAAAAATATGCCTGGCCACGGTGGGAATCGAACCTACGACCTTTAGAATACTCAAGAGTAACATCACACAAGCATCTATAATAGATGTTTACATGAGACCTGGACGAAAATAACTCATGCCGGTCTCACGTCATTCCGCCTGCTGGACCAAGCCGACTGACTTCAGACCGGCATGAATTCAGACCGGGATGAATGTAAACACAAATACATTTAAGATTGGTCTCGACTGCAACCTTAACATTGGAACAACACATGCTAACAAAAGTCATCTATAAAAAAGAAACTTGCCTGGCAAGGGGAATAAATTGAAAATTTTGTGATTTTCGTACCGGTCTTATATGTAAACATGTTGACAATTTTAATTTTCATTCCGATTTGACTTCGTTCCGATCTCATGTAAACGGGGCCTAACATTACAAGCATTTGATAATGAAAATAAAAATTACAAAAGGAATTAACGTGGAAGTCAAGTCCGTTCTAGGCATCGGTTCTGCTCATAACAATGTGAGGACCTCTGATGTGAACATTGCCCAAATTTCGAATGTTTCGAATTTTTTAAACATAAACTCTATTTCATATTCATTTACTGAAGCATAGCGAACCAAAATGGTGTTAGATATTCAGACAGTACATCATATTTTAAAACATACAGCAGTTCAAAATGTAAACAAACCGTTTGTTTACATTACGGACTTGACTTCAACTTTAAATATTCAAATGTAAAAACTACGCGTTGGTCGTGCTAGTTACCAAGCCTTTCTAACGCGTTTTCTCTGGCCGCGTCGTGAATCGTAAACTCTCTATTTACACACTGGAGTACTTTGACTGGCTTTATATTAAACTCTATTGCACTCCTATACGTACCTCAATGACAATTAAAGCACCCAGTATCGCCCTTTCCAGTTTAGACAACTGACCTCTCACGAGTGAAACCAAATCGCTTAACTAGAAAAATAGTGCAAAAATTAAAGGTTTACTTCGCTACGCATAAGAATTGACACGGAGCGGTCGATCTGTTCTCAGGCAAAGGTTTCACAACAAATACCGATAGCTTGCAAACCTGTTTCTTCAGAATGACAAACAATTCTTTCAGTTCGCCCTTCTCCAAAGCTTCTGAGACTTCCTTAGTCCAATGTGTCTGACAGCCAGCAATGACGATCTGACCTGGCCACTGTAACACCCATTCAGGACGAGGAGTCTGGAGGTAGCATAAAGAACATTAATAAAATTTCTAACTTTATTTATACTGTTATACTGTGTATATCCAGTGTTACTACAGGGGGAAACCTAAACTAAACTATAACTTTATTTATATATAGATCAGTTCATCTATCAGTTCTAAACTGTTCTTCCTAGAGGTCTAGTAAGGATCATCTCTTATTGATTCAGTGTTGCTACAGGAGGAAACCTAAACTAAACTAACTTTATTTATACTGGATAGCTTTATCAGTTCTAAACTGTTCTTCCTAGAGGTCCATTAAGGATCATCTCTTATTGATCCAGTGTTGCTACAGGAGGAAACCTAAACTAACTAACTTTATTTATACTGGATATAGTTCTATCAGTTCTATAAACTGTTCTCCCTAGAGGTCCAGTAAGGATCATCTCGTATTGATCCAGTGTTACTACAGGAGGAAACCTAAACTAAACTAACTTTATTTATACTGGATAGTTCTATCAGTTCTAAACTGTTCTTCCTAGACGTCCAGTAAGGATCATCTCTTATTGATCTAGTGTTACTACAGGAGGAAACCTAAACTAAACTAACTTTACTTATACTGGATAGCTCTATCAGTTCTATAAACTGTCATCCCTAGACGTCCAGTAAGGATCATCTCTTATTGATCCAGTGTTACTACAGGAGGAAACCTAAACTAAACTAACTTTACTTATACTGGATAGTTCTATCAGTTCTATAAACTGTCATCCCTAGACGTCCAGTAAGAGTCATCTCGTATTGATCCAGTGCATGTTACTACAGGAGGAAACCTAAACTGAGCTAACTTAGGTGAAAATATTATTTCCTATATTTAGTGGAATTTTTTATGCTATTCTACTTTCAGGCAAAATTTGGTGATGGTTAGTTGCCTGCTTTTAAAATTAGAGAGGCCTCTAAATTTGTCTTATTACACCACTATATATACTATGCCAACAACACCGGCCTACCAACACAAAACCCCATCTTCAGAAACAAAAGTGATAAAGTTCCAGAACAGCGTAACCGGATTAATATTATAGCTGCATGAGTATTAGCAACAGCTGAAGTTGAAACCAAAACCCGCGTTGAAGTAACTACTTCACAATAGGAAAAGTAAATACAGTAACTTGATATTGCAAACCCTGTCATTAAAATATTTTCGAAAGTAAACTAGTGCAAAGGAATATATAAGTACTCAAGTCCGGTTAATTCAGTTGGATTTGTCTTTGCTTGTATACCTTCCTGCATGATAATGCATGTCTTTTAGACTAATGTGTAGTAGATAGTTGATACAGAGTTCTTTGAAAACGAGCAAAAGTCGAAAGGCCCACGTAGATCAGTGTTTGATAAACAAAAATCAGAGTAGATAACACTATGATCTTATAGATAACACTCTGATCTGCATAACACTCCAATCTTATACTAGCCTAAAATTTTTTTATATATGTTGTGTCTGATAATTTGCCTATAGATGCGTATTATATTTTCTATTCAACATTATTCAGTTATCTTTGTTACTCAGGAGCCAATAGCAAAATGTGAATGCAGTTTTTCAAAGTTTAACAACTATTAAAATCAACATTTGAAGGATATAACTAATCTTAGCTTTAGTTTGACGAATTAAAATGCATAACGTGTTTCTTCTACATGGAGTATGGTATGTATAATGATGTACAACTGTACAAAATCAAGACTGCTAAAACCTCTTAGAGCGAGTAAATTTACGGCTTATAACGTCAGCTCCAATTTTAATTAACGAATGCTCGCATCAGTGAACGGGCAAATAAACGCCTGCTATACTAAACCGCAAGAATAATTGTGTGCTTTTAATGTTTGATAAGAGAGAGAAACAAATACATTTTCTAGTTAAACTAAATCACGAGAATATTTCAGTCATTTAACAGAAGGAAATGAATAATCACTTGGTGTCATTAGCAGTTCCATAACGAAGTAGGTTTTTTTTTCATATCCGTTCGCCGCTTTCAAACGGCAATACATATGACGTCCGCACGTTTCCGACCGTAAACATTTAAGCAGCCCCGACTTTTCCGGCGAAATTTGTCAGCCATCTGATGATTCCTCTTGGATGAAATATGCTGTTGTGGCAACCTTTTGAGGTAAGACGACTATTTCTGCTCTGTGCAGTTGGTGTGATATTCGAAAGGATTTTACCGATTTAACACTTATAGATGTAGAATATAGATGTGTCTATATGATGTCGAGCATGCACTCTTTAGCATTTCGTTAATTAATAGGCCTCGGCTCAAAAACATACGACTCGCACTTAATGGACCTTTAACCTTATAACTAAAATTTTGATCTAGACAAAAATTTCATCACAGCTTGAAAGAGCATCACAAAATTAGTAATGTTGTAAAATGCGGATAATATAGCCTTGCGAAGTTTGCAATTTTCAATCATTTTCGATTACAAACGGGAAATTGATACCCAAACACCCGATTTCGGTATCAATTTCGCTTTTGTAATCTAAAATGACTGAAAATTGCAAACTTCGCAAGGCTATATATTATCCGCATTTTACAACATTTTGCAACGAAACTTTGGAATATTACTAATTTTGTGATGCTCTTTTAAGCTGTGATGAAATTTTTGTCTAGATCAAAATTTTAGTTATAAGTTTAAAGCTCCATTAATTAAACAAATACAGCCACGTCATCTTTGGTAGCAAAACTTTATAAACAATGGCACAACGATCAGATCCAGCGGACAATCCACGGTATTCAATCATGACGATAAACATGAACGGGCCGTCCGCTAAAAAGGGAACTGCAAAGAGACGTAGGAAATTGTTGTCCCGTACATTCGAATCGTCTCCTTCAGATATAGTCTTCTGCCAAGAAACGTGCCCGGGATTCGAAGAACTAATGGCAGCTCCAGAGAACTTCAAAATCGCGAATACAGGAAAGGAAGCAGCTGTAATATGGTCAACCAAACACTTCAATGGCTCACAAGATGGACTTAAGGCAACGGACAGACAAATAAGGACAATACGTAATGAAATATGTGAACAAAATGAAGATGTCAGTGAACTTTTATCTAAAATAGCAATGGCCAAACTGACGCCTCGACTGCAGTCGACTGACAGTATACTGGCGGTTTCATTTCATGGGCCCCACAACAGATTTACTGGGGAGAAAAAGAAAAGAGTTTTCTTAAGTCTTCTGAAGTTTCTTGATAAAGTAATTGAGGAGAAAAATATACGTTCTTATATCATCGGCGGGGATTTCAACTTTGATACAAGTACGATTACGGAACTTCCCAATCTCCCAGAGGATGTAGTGGTCGGTTCCTATGAGTTAAGCCCTCGGTCACAGGATAGAATAGGACCGTTTATACCTTACAAGGACAACTTTATATATTATCCAGAGCCAAACTTAAATGTGCTTCTGATAAAAGCTATTGATTTGGATCGTATAGATCCTGAAGATAGTTTTCTGCTGGACCATGATCCTATCGTTGGGATGTTGCATTTTACTCCTCAAACTAAAGAGGGCTCGCCATCTGAAGATGTTGAAACCCTTTCAAAAGACTTGAAACGCTGGAAACCCTTTTAAAAGACTCGATAAAAAGTAAGGATTTCTGGCGAGACAGAAGGAGCAGAAGCTTTCCATGCAACAACGTAGTAGATAAATCAAACGAAAGGTCGCACATAGAGAACTAAAGCTTTAGGTATGTAAACAACTCATGAACTTATCGCTTATCATCACAAACTATACGTGCAGTTTATGACATGAAAATGTCTGTCGTTAAGAATAATTTGGGGCAATGTACTGGCATGCAAAATTCAGCTTATTTTCATTTAAATTTTAAAAGTTATGTTGTTCTAGAAACTTCCATCTGAATTAATAAATATTGTTATAAAGACACAGCTATACCTATTGTTTTAAACACATGGGCATGGTGTCTTATTTATTTAAACTCACAGATTTTGTATCAATTTTTCATCATTAATTTTTAATTCTTGTTATTAAAAATTTATCTTCTATATGTACGACTTTTTCAGCTTTTTTATGGGGTATCTGTCCCCTGCCGTAATTTCGCGGTATACGTATTTTACTAATTGACCTAACTTCATGCAGATCGGAATCCTTCAGAGTATATCCACGTAATTTTGTTTCGTAATTTTAGCTAAATATCACTTCAAAATTCAGACTGACAAAATGGCGCTGTGGCTGTGATGAAATTAATATACGGTTCATGTCCTAAACTAAACTAACTTAATTTATACTGGGTAGCTCTACCAGTTCTAAACTGTTCTTCCTAGAGGTCCAGTAAGGATCATCTCTTATTGATCCAGTGTTACTACAGGAGGAAACCTAAACTAAACTAACTTTATTTATACTGGATAGCTCCATCTGTTCTAAACTGTTCTTCCTTGAGGTCCAGTAAGGATCATCTCTTATTGATCCAGTGTTACTACAGGAGGAAACCTAAACTAAGCTAACTTTATTTATACTGGATAGTTCCATCAGTTCTCCCCAGAGGTCCAGTAAGGATCATCTCTTAATGATCCACTGCCCATCAACATCTCAACACCAATGTCTTACCTGTTCGTAGGCAACAATAGCCCGATGAAGGATGCTCTTCAAGCTAGCTTGCATGACTCTCTCCACCTCTAGTAACCAGTCCTCCACATTACCCCGGGGATACATCTCCTCGGAGAAAGGAACCCCTTCACCATCGGAAGAAAACATCCTCGAGATACGAAGATCGTCTTCAAATTGAAGCTGAAATATAAAATTTTAAAACAGCCAAGTTTACTAGCGTTATAGTATGATGCTGTTCTAACCTGTAGTTAGGGAGCGGTCATTATTTATGGCGGGGGCTGGCAACGAAGAGAAATGCAGTTTTTCTTGGCAAAAATGTTGCTGATCCAACCATTAAAAAGTCAAAAAATTTTTTGACCCAACCTCAAAATCAGCCACAAAATAATACCCACCCCTGGCCAAAAATTTTACATAAGGATACCATTCAGTTGTTACACATGTCCTTTACCACTTCTGTGACATGAGTTTGATAACTGCTTGTGCAATTTTCTGCAGTCTAAAGTTTCATGTTGTCTGCACATGTACTTTCTTTGGAGACACCATTTGCCTCCTGACAAATCAGAAAATGATCAAGATAGTGACTCTGATTGATTCACATATTGTATTGACATACGACTGATGACAGTGCTTTTTAGTCTTCAATATTTGAGCGAGTCATGCTTTGTAAATGACAAGAAATTTTTATTACCCAACCCTTGAGTTGTTTTGTTTTTCATTTACCCAACCTTTTACTCACTCAACATTTTGTTTACCCAACCCTTTTCTCTTCGGTGCTACCCCTCCATAAATAATGACCCCTCCCTTATCAGAAGGAGAAAATAATGTGACTTCTTTTTATTATTATGCAATTGTCTTCTATTTGAAATAGAATATAAATAAATACAATTGAAATAGAGAGATAGTGAAATAGAAAATAAATTTATAAAATTGAAACAGAGAGATGTTGTTGAATTAGAAAGCTACGGAGTCATAAGTATAGACCCATTGCACTGACGTCACAAATCCTTAGAGTGTCCTCCAGATGCTCCCTAACAATATCTGTTCGCACACAACAACCACATACAGCACAAAAATTAACCATTTTAACACAAAATTATTATAAACTTTTAAAAAATTTGCTTTGTTTACAAAAGCTATATTATGCATAGATTGCTAATTTGTCCTCCAGATGCATCGTCACTGGCGCTGTGACGTCAGGTGCAATGGGTCTATACAACAACTTGAAAAATACAATTGTAATAAAGGAGCCTACACTCACCCTGGCGATATTTTCAAAGCATTTTCTGAGATGAGGTTGTACGGCTGTGGGATCCTTGGTTTGGGAAAGTATTTCCAAAAGTTCGTCATCTGACAGAAAGAAGAAACGAGGGAAGGCGCTCCTCTTCGTCTCCAGATATTCACTCAAACCTTTTTGAACCTAAAATGTGAAATAAATATTTCATTACCAAGTTAGAAACGTTCAGCTAGTAGGGGCGACTAAACTAAGGGACCGGTCATTATTTATGGTGGGGTTGGCACCGAAGAGAAAAGGGTTGGGTAAACTAAATTTTGAGTGAGTAAAAGGTTGGGTAAATGAAAAACAAAACAACTCAAGGGTTGGGCAATAAAAATTTATTGTCATTTCCAAAGCATGACCCACTGAAATATTGAAGACTGAAAAGCAATGTCAACAGTCATTTGTCAATACAATATGTGAATCAATCAGAGTCACTATCTTGATCATAGTTTGGCAAAACAAATTGTGTCTCCAAAGAAAGTACATGTGCAGACAACATGAAACTTTAGACTGCAGAAAATTGCACAAGCAGTTATCAAACTCGTGTCACAGAAGTGGTAAAGGACATGTGTGACAACTGAATGGTATCCTTTTGTAAAGTTTTTGGCCA
>CACRXK020017309.1:0-10727 GCA_902702795.2 Paramuricea clavata
CGTATCCCCGTATCATTGAAAAATAATAGTTACCCATTCTCCTTTTAAACTACTCAAATAATTACGTCATTTTAATGACTGCGTATCCCCGTATCCCCCAAAAGCAAACACTATCAAAATTCAAAAGTGGCCGGGTATTCTATAATCGCTCCGAAACCAGACAGGTATGTTTATCTTTGTTTTATTATGTTAACAAACGGTATATTTTAATTTTAATCGATATACAGCTGCGTGTGGATATAAAACTTTGCTAAGTCATGGAAAACGAAACTATAACAATACTAATTGACCATTAGTAAAGTTGTGTTTGACGACTGTATTACTAAGAATAAAAAATTCACTTACCTACGACGAAGCCCAAGGAAACTGTAACCAGAGCTATATATACACATTTCATTACTGACGCTGGATATTTACTAAACATATTCCTCAAAACAGGAATATTCTCTAGATAAACAGTAAATAGTTCCATTAACTGTGGTGTGGGCAAGCCAGTGGTAACTGAATGCCAATTTTGGTCTGTCTTGTGAGATAAACGTCATTAAATGGACCAATTAGAACGCAGCAAAGGTAAACGGGTTTAATGCGCGAGTGACTAAATACTTTGAAAACGCCAATCACCATCCTGTTTTCTTTACACCTTCCGAAATCTTAATACGGAGATATTTTGAAGTAAAAATTGTTGCAAATTATGCGCAAATTATGAGCATTCAATTTGCCAAGCTAGTTTGTCCGCAACATTCTTCGGAAGATTAATATTTTATTAAATTAGGAAATTATTGAAAGCGGGGTTTCATCCTAGTTAAAAATCAACACTAGGTAAATCCATCAGTCTATGACCTTTTTAACGACAAAAACAATGCAGTATTAATCGCCATTCTGTGAAACCTGAAGATGTTTACATATATTTGTTTTTGTATATGATCATCATCTATTAAAAGAACTGCATGTTTAATGGCGAGGTTTAATGCTGTACTTGATGAGGAGAAAATGCAGACGTTTCTGTTTTGTTAATCTCATCATTGCAAATATTTCTGAAAGACTTAATCAGATCACTGGGATTTCAAGATTATACTTGCGCATGACAGTAGGAATTCATGCCTTCAGCTGCCATAACGATTACTAATTTCTACTATTCTCTGATATCTTTGTTGAATATTTTCCTTGTTCTTCTAATGACTTGCGAAAGCGCACATTATTGCAGTCAATAAAAGAATAGTTCGAAAGGACTATAAAAATAAAGATAATATATGATTGTTTATTTTATCTTAATCTTCATCACACACACACATTCTAATGCGATTACAGCATGCCAGAATTCATGACTATATATGCATAAACTTTACATTTGGCTATTATGCCAAAACCTATGATCAGTGGACCTACTTGGGATGTTCCGGATTGCGTCAAGAAGTGAAAAATATGAAGACCCTGTAAAGAATAAGATGAAGAAAATCAAACTGTAAATAAAGCAAATATTGCAATAGATCTATTGTGTTGCATGATTCCATTAATGCATGTTTCCGCTATCATGCATGTTCTTTAAGATTTGGCTGAAATGTTTCAGACACGTCATAGACTGACCGGCGGAGTCCTGCAAATTATATAATTATGGTCGATTTCAACTCGCTCGAGAAAATGCGTGAATTCTCCTTCTTTCTAGTACTGCAGGCATGTGCATGGGTAAATGGCAACAGGCAACTTTCTTCGACTAATGTTTAGTCTTTCTGTAACTGTTGTGTTCACCATTCTTATGTATTTGTTCATTACACAGGAGCAACACTGAAGCACGATGGGACTAACCCGCCATATCAGTAGTTTTGACAAAGATTGCAAACTGAAAATAAAACTAAATAAATACATTTTGTTCTGAAACTATACATGAAGTAGATTTCTAGAAGCGGTCCATACGTGCGCAGACACTGTAGTTGTCACGGAAGTATGCTCAGTTCCTTTTAACAGTCATGCGAGTCCATTGTAGATCAGTAATATTTGTCTGCATCTTGTGCTGAAACTACCCAAAGGAATTAAGATTAAAAATTGGAAGATGCGTTATAAGTTAAAACTGGGTCATAAGTTACTTCATTACTGTATCTGACATTTCCGGTAAACAATTTGTCCAGACAAATGACAACAGTGACTACTTTGCAGGGCCGTATTAACCACGTGGCAGATGCGGCATATGCCGCGGGCCTCGCGCTTACGGGGGCCTCGCGCTTTACTGTGCCACGCCCATTTTTACGAGAACACGCCTATTTTCTATTTGGATACGCCCATTTTAGGTGCCTCGCGAATTAGGGACATCGCGCATTTAGGGCCCCTAGGATTGGCAGTTTACCCCAAGAAAATATACAATACTCGTATGCATGTAATCTCCAGTTGCGCTGATCTGTTATATATGATCCTGTTTACACTTGTTGACCCAACAACTGGGCCAGGCAGGCAATTGTTTATAATTGATGCCAAACAATTGAAATATTGAAAGCAATTATTTAACAATTTTGTGTGTCTTTGAATTGCAAAGGTTTTCATAACGCGGGGGGGGTTGAGGGGCCTCGCGCTAAAATCTGCCGCGGGCCTCGCGCGACGTTAATCCGGCCCTGCTACTTTGGAGTTGCACAAGGGTCCATTTTAGGACGATATGACGCGACTGTGATAACCATAACTAAGTCATATATTCAAATGATAAACAAGACTATGGAAATCCTAGAACAATAGGCTACTGTTTCAAATCTATTACTAAAGTCAGGTTAGTCACTAGTCAGCCTGGTCAAACGAGGATGAGAGTTGCCGAGAGTTGGCAGTCGCGCATTGTTATGGGCGACATTTGAAGCTCTACATCAAAATAAAAGTTTGATGTTTTAACTTGAATAGAATACATGATAGTGTTGGGAAAGCATTTTGAATAGCAACCCAAGGTCGCGTTCTGGTCTCATGCCCTCACATTCTCGTTTGATCCAGGTTTAAATTAAAGGAAAACCAAACAAGCACTTGTAACGACTCAACAGATGTCAAGAGTACATGGCCTAGGTAAAGTTATCACCCAGAGGCCGCGGAAGCATTTCGAAAGTGGAGGGGCATTCGCCAAAAGGGGCACTTTTGTATATGATCAAAATCAAACGATTTTATGTCGTTCACGAACCGAACGAAAATTCAGTTTGAAAATATGGAGTCTCTATCACGTCGGAAATGGCCTTTATAGAGTCTTTACTACTGCAAAAAGGGCACTTTCTTTCCAGCAAAAGAGGGCGTTTATCAAGAAATACTTTTTTCGTTCTGTAAATGGGGCACTTTAGCCCAGAAAAAGGGCACTTTTTTCACTTTTAAAAAAGTGGGGGGCACATGCCCCCATTGCCCCCCTGGTTCCGCGGCCCCTGATACCACCTATTGTAGCTCGAACAGTCAAACCGAGGGCGCTTTTGCATGTTTTTAATGTTTTCAAATAAAGCCGAACAAATCACCAGCGGGTTATTTTGACTTACGTCTTCCAGTTGTATAGCCATTGAGTGAGTCAGAGGCAATTCGTAAAAAATAACCCATTGATGATTTTTCGGTAAAAAATTATTCAAAATATGCAAAAGCCGCTTCGGTTTGCCCGTTCGAGCTGTAAGAAAACAAACTTTACTATCGTATCAATTGCGAACGGACATGAAATTTGACTTATTTGACTTTGTCCGGAACAAAGTGGTCCGTAGCAGATGCCAGTTTATTTTTCTCGGCTTCTACCTCGTTCCAAGTCTCTCAGTCCAGGGCATTTTTTAACTATATAACTGGGGGGGAAAAAGCCCCCCCAGCCCCCATGGTGCCCCCCCCCACTCAACCATTTTGCCCCCCCCCAGTCAAAGTCCCTTTTCTCTAAAATATAAGCAAAACATGGAATTTAGAAGGGAGGTTTGATATTCTAGTAACTGAAATTTGCTTTGTGAATCTTATGTCCTGTCTTTTATCTTATTAGATTTTTTAACATTTTCCAGTGGATTGCATTTCCTAGTCCCTATAAATTTGAGTTGTTGGAAGGCTCGGCTAAACAAGTTAGTGACCGCAGGGGGCAACGGGCCCAAACCCAGTGTTTTATAAGAGGGGGACAATTTTGGCCCCCCACCAAAAAAAAACCCAATTGATTTCGAAACTAGAAGTATTTGAAATCGTATATATATAATCAAATATATGTATTTTGATAACAACATTTCTCGTAATAATCCATCCTGACTCGCGGATACTATAGACTCACAAATCATAATGAACGAAGTAATGAAAGGGCCTAACAAAAGAGGTAGAGAAGATTTTGAAAATGCCATTTCCGACGATTTAGAGATGCAAAATTTTCAAAATTCTCCCGCTCTGTTCCAACCATGGTGGCGCTTCGTGGGAGTCGGGCCCTCTAAGTTTATCAAGCTGGTTCCCTGAGTAACCAAGTTGTGGTATCTACATAAACACAGGGGTCATCCTAAGGCCTCCCATTCTCCAAAATGGGTTGTTCTAAATGTAAAATGGGTAATTCTAAAACTTAAAATGGGCAGTTCTAAAATCCAGTTTTTGAGCTTTATATGAAAATTAATTAACATTAAGCACGCATACAGATATTTAAGGCAAAAATAAATCCAGCTTTTACTCTGAAAATGCATAAAATGACCATTCTGGACTTTTAAAATTCAAAATTTTCCAAGGGAGCATTGCCCCAGGACCCTCCTAGCTATTGAGGTATCCAATACGCCACGGCAAAAATGTCTCATTGAAGGGGAGTTTGTGGCGCATTGATTAATGCATGAACCTTGTCTGCCACATAGTTAGCCTGTGTTCACTACCTCTGTTCTTGTCGAAATGGGCAGTTCTAAAATTTTCTTAGGATGACCCCTGCATAAACATACTATGCAAGTACATAACTGAAGGTTCAGTCTATCTACAGCATAATGTAATGCTGTATATCAAAAAATCTGTTTCAGAAAATGCAGGGAATTGCAGTCATAGGGATAGAAAAATACAAATATTTTCTGGGGGAGAATACCTCCAGACCCCCCCCCCCTCCCTACTATTAAATGCGATACCACACCAAACTTTTTGTTACCAACAAAACATCTATCATTTCTCCACAATCGGTATAGTATGGTCCTTTTTTGTAGATGCCCCCCCCCCCCACACTAACAAATTCTTAAAAAATGCCCTGAGGATACCAGATGGTGGATTTGAATCAGAAATGTACGAATATCGTTGGATGCTATCTATATCATGCGGTTTTACTCGCATCAGTCATCCAGAAAAGAACTGCCCACAGGTTTGAACGAATCGGGAGGAACTGACTGATGTGATACAGCAAACGTTTGACAGTTTTCACACGTGGATGTGATAGAACGTTTAGACAGATTCGCACATCAGACACAAAATGTCAAAATCAAACTTTTCTGACCATTGGCTTACAACCCAATTAGAAGGCAAGAAAGGGACAGTGTTTTTGCATCAAATTGTATGGCAACGGTTTATTGAAAGATCGCAATATAGCTTTACCAGTATATTATAACTTAGTAACAGTGGCCTTGGGGGCACACTTTCGTTATTATAAATACTTAATTTACTGCACTACATTCTGAACACAGGCGAGAATTCAAGAATTTTGACACATTTCTGATTCAAATCCGCCATCTTGAATTTTGAGTAAAAACTCTGTAAATGTATCTATTTTTCTAATCCTTGACTTGAAATCACAAATTTTGTTGAGACTTTCTTTATTTATGGTGGCAAAAACCAGGATATACCGTTTTTATGGGGGGGGTCTACTTTTTTTTCCACCCCTGTATAAAGAATTTTAACACTGGAATGTAAATGATTTTAAAATTTAATAGTAGTTTTGATATTTATAGAGACAGCCTTTAAGCCTTAGTAGCCGTGGTCACACAGTTATGCTGCTTCTGAATACCAATATACCTAAAATTCCCAGCTGTATGTGCCGTCTTAAATAAATATGCCATATAAGGGGATTCCTTTTTCCCCCTGGGAGGGATGCGGAAGCCACTGCTGTGGGAGGAAGGGTCAACTGGGGGGATAGTGAATCAAGAGTCAAAGTAAATTATAGAATAAGAAATAGGAGAGATGACCTTTTTGTTGTTTTTGGCAAACATACAGTAATTGTACTGAAGTATTATTATGGTGGCATCATTAATTCTTAATTAACTAATCAACATATCTTACTTAATATATGAGCCATTTCATTAACATTTTTTAAAGAAATATGTGTGCGATTACCCCTCAGGGAGGGGTAGTAGGCAAATCCATGGAACAGCGGCATTCTCGTACCCAGAGCCCTTCTTACGAGCGGTCATCGTCGCACTGCGCGTAAGAAGGGCTCTGGGTACGAGAATGGGAACAGCGGCATCTCTCTAAATTTAAAATCTGCGACCACTTGTTGTGCTGGGGAACCATACAGGGGTAATAGGGTTAGAGTTTTGGTCATGTCTTTCATGCTCAGGCCTGGCTAAGGTGGAGATATATTGATACCAAAAGCATTTTACCTTTCAGTATCTGTTATTTTATTTTATTCTCGAAATAGGTCGAAATATGAATAAATACCTTAATGTAATCCCATATTTATTGAAGAATACTGGGAATCATAGGTAATTAAATTGGTATTATATTGGTATTGGTATCATATATTGGTTTTTGTATTATTGGTATTAAATTGGTATTCAGAACCAGTACAATTGCAGCCAGTGTTTATTAACATATCCTTGTAACCCATATATTTGTATAAAGTGTACAACATTCTATTATCACTTGATTACACATATCAGTGGTTAAAAAGTTTTAGCGTATCGCACCAAGATACGAAATTAGACCCGGACAACAACAGTCTGCTTCGGTGGTTATATACTTGATGCAAAATTACAAACTGAAGGTAAACATTATATTACGAACTCATTACTGTCGTGCGTTATTTTGTATATTAATAAGGGTGGACACTGCAAAAACTACAATATGCTGTTGAAAAGCAATTATTACTCAGGGTGCGATAATTCTCGTACTTAAGTACCACGTACGTACACGGAACTCTTGCTATCTGCGTATTTACATTTTCCTTGTACCATATGAGCTTTCCAAGACCCGTAGTTACTAAAACAAGGAATCACCTTTTCAAAATTATAGTAATTTGGTCGGTAAATGTGCATAAAGTCCGACATGATTAGAATGAAAAATTATTACTCGTAGTTCTAGGTTACTGAATATCTTTCAGAAACCTGCACTTTATGCACTTCATTTTAAACACTAAGTACACCTTGAGTCTTTGTTTGCTCAAGTGCGCGACAATGATCATTGGGAGTACCAGTCAGGTACGACTACAAATCTTGAATGATTACATTTTAAAATACATTCATTAATATATGTACGAATAACTCATGTTCATGCAAGGTATGCTCAGATGAACGTTACAAACGCATGATTCAAACGCGAACATTTCATGTTGCGAATACAAAGTTAACTTGCATGGATTAGCCTAATAATAGTTTTCGTTTTGTTATGAATTCTTAAAATGCTTCTTGTAATCCAGAAACGTTTGATTGTGGAGTTATACTAATTCTTACGTTGTAATTCTAGTTCTGTAATTTTTAAACTACATTATATTATTATTATATTTATTGTTGGCCACTGGAAAATTACGAGAAAAAGACGTCCCAGCTTTCAGCAAAAATGATCCAGTACTTCTATAAAGACAGCAAAATATTCACCAGGACGTCTACCTGAGTAAAGAAATAGACTAAGTTAGCTTCCCATTTTCTCGGTGGGAATGCCAGGTGAATGTCTGCCTCGTACTACGTACCCCAAGGGTAAGGGCACGCAAATTAATCCACGCGGCCTCACGCAAAGGTCACGCAGCAACGACACAAGCCACGGTGTGTGCGTGTGTTTTCTGTACATAGAATATGACATAGAATGGAATAGAATATGACATATAGGACATAGAATGCCTTAAACTTCAATTATGCAACAATGCTTAGTTCGTACCGTTACATTTACTGACCAGTAATTTGTTAATTACGCAAATTTGTCAAATTCATGGTAGCTTCCGAAGGTTTTTGTTTGTTTTAAATTATCTGTTCGGTGACATTAGTAAAACACATATTGGATTCATCTGTGCTCACTATTAGAGAGGGTTCAGATTTTAACCACCGTTACCAATGACTAATCAGGTGCATTTAATCTACCAAACTAACCAATCAAATGCGTATTAATCCTGCGAGAGGTAGCGGTAGAGGAAGTCAAATCTGGACTTGTCGAATTACCACATTAGATCTCGGCCTACAGCCTCACCAACGATTAGGTTCTCAATGAAAAATGTTGCAATACTGAATTCAGAGGAAAACAGAATGGTAATAGATAATAACTATACAATACTTAAACCCAGAATGAAATATACTAACCTGACATATCGTGTGGGCTTCAGTCTGCATCAGGCCCTGCGCGACGGTTTATCACGGGGAAAAACTCCTTCAAGGAAGGGCGTGTTTTCCAGTCAGGATGCTTTCTGATGATTTGATGCACAACAAGCGGGAGGGTTGGAAATTTTTGCAGGAAATATTCATCAAGAGAAGTAGCCTTTCCCATAGCTTTCAATTGTGGAGGTGGCCGTTTGTCGCCCCAATGCTGACGGACATTTCTTATGAATCGAAGACAATGCGTGTAACGGCTGCCATCAAAACTGGACGGGGGGGTATGACCTCCTGCACAAAATGTGTTGAGGTCATCTGGGTCGATGACTGCTTTCCAGTCATTTAGTAACAATGAGCTTCGAGGTTTTGATGGATCACGGTTGTCTAGCTCTCCCGAAACAGCACAGTTGGGATCCCCTTTGAAACTCTTTATTTCACGCTCGTTCCCTAAAGCTTCTAAAAACTTCATCTGGTCTTCGGATGAGAGAAAGTAAGGGTGCTTTAAGGCTTGCTCCACATATGGTCGTTCATCTAGCTCCTGAGCCAACATTTGAGAAAGCAGGTCTTTGGCCACAGGATCACTGAGCTTGCTTAAACTCACTGGGTTGCCATCATGTAAATTTATCAGTTGGTGTATTGGAGCACCAAATGGATGCTTTCCTTTGGTCAAGATGTAAAATGCTATCATACCTGCCACTTGGATATCTGATTTCTCTTTCCACTTGAGTTGTACTGGTTCATCTGAAGGGTCCCGCACCTCATCAGAATACAAACCATCCCAGTCAATACATTCATATGCAATCCAACCTTTTGATCCACGTTCGCTACTGGTATAGTATGCAGTTGCACCTGTAAAGAATAAGAATATTATTAATTCGCGTGTGTTAAAATGCATGGGCGTACCGGAAAGAAAAATTTAGGGGGGCGGAAAGAAATTTGCCCGACTTTTCCGGATTTTGCCCGACAAAACCAAAAAAATTTCGGTCAGTGTACCATTTTAGGGGTCAAAAATTTTTTCCGGACATACCAAATTTTTTCGGAACCTAACAAAAATTTTTGAAACATCACAAAATTTACAGAATTTGTCCCATTTCTTTTATAATAAACCAAAATTGCCCGACTGTTCAGCGAATATTGCCCGACTGCCCAACAAACTGAAACTGCCGCCCCGCCCGGTACGCCCATGTTAAAATGTTTTCTGGAAAAGTTATAACAAAAAATGTCTCGTGTTGGACAGTAAAATCTAAAGATCATCGAGCAAATAATTTTGTTGTCAACGCCTTGCCTCTGCCTTACTATACATTTGTTTCCGAACATTTAGTAGAAATCTTCACGTTGTTGTACAAGTTGTGCCGATTTCTCTAAACCCATAGAGGCCTGCGGAGGAAGCTAGAATGAGATAGCCAAACTTTTGTTTAATTCGCACTACACAGTCTATATGCAGGCTTTAAATAGTACTTAAATTTTTACATATATCTTATATTTAATGTTGAACGAGAATGCGACAGATTATTATAAACTTAATTGTTTTTGTTTGTGGAAACACCACGTAAATTTATTACTGCAAAGCTTTCGATCCGTAAGCCCGGATCTTCATCAGTGCTAATAATATCACAGAATAGATACCGGACCAGAAGGGACACTCCTATGTGTTTTGACTGAAGGAAAACGTCCGAAATTTTTTTACGTGCAATGACGCCATCCTGGAGTGCACACGGCACTTTGTACCTATGTTTTCCTATGAAAAATTTCCGTGTGCACTCCAGGATGGCGTCATATGATGGCGTATTTTCACGTCAGCACTCGTAAAATTTCGGACAAAATATCGTCTGAGTGACACTTATTTATTTTATTTAACAACTTTATTGGTGCCATAAATTACTTTAAAATAATTAGTTCAATATCAACTGGCCCAAAAGGGAAGGTGCGAACGAGGCTATATAGAAGTCCCATGCAAGGCACCTCCCTTCTCTAATAAGTAATAACAGATATTTATAAATACATATATATTATAAAACTGTGAAAACAATGAAAGTAGCAAAACGGTCAAACAAGAGCGAATGATGATTTGGAGATCAAGCTAGTCAAACTCTCTTGCATGGAGTGATTAGTTAAAGATGACGCACGAAACATCATCATTCATTCCTATTTGGACGCTTTACTTCTAAATAATTGGTTTACTCTATGACCTATGGCAAGAGCAGTCCCGCACCAGACTCCATGTGCACGTCATGTCCACGTCAAAGGTTCTGTTCAGCTCTAAACTAAATGTGTTTTTAGCCAACGTTTTAAACGCCGATAAGCTGGAAA
>CACRXK020017311.1:0-10725 GCA_902702795.2 Paramuricea clavata
AAAAACTACAATCCTTGCAAAAATTATTGAAGTTCATCATATCCAATCATATCCTTGTAAAACAGCAATTTTTACCTTCCCCTCCCCCCGTTCGATGTTGAAAGCTTATAAATTGGTGAGGTGAAAGCTTTGTGAAATGGAAAACTTGTCTTAAAATTTATATGTCAGACGAATAAATAATGACGGGTTTAAGCTGGTATAACCTTGAAAAGAGACTGAGTTAAGGCAACCTCGTATCCAGGGCATTTTGCTTCCCATTTTCGCTGAGTGGGAAGCAAAATGCCCTGGGTACGAGGTTGGAGCTAAGGGTTTTGGGATTTTTCAGGGATGATTTTTTGGGATGATTTTCGTTCGTTGAACAAGTTTCCCATCTAGCTAGCTTAGACGGAAACCCGTTTTCTAATATAAATTCAGCTATTAATTAGAGAGCTTAAGCCCATGCTTTTGTTAACATAGAATTGCTTCATATCACGAAAGCGACACTGATGCCTGACGTACTGACGCCATAATTAATCGGCTAAATTATGTACACGTTCCGTGTGTGTTGTCAAAAACGTCGCTTGTATAAACTCTCTATATTACCACCATCACTTTCACAGTTGTAATTAGCAATTCTAAAGCTAAACTACGCTCGTAGTGAATCGTTCTGGGGCTTTGGACCACGACAGAAGAGATCTAAACGCCATTTGATATTGATTTTGGAATTTCTCAAAATTGTTTGGAACGCGTTTTTTGTTCATGATGACGAACGTGCTAGTGCGCAATCGGGTAACTTCTATAAATAATGAAAACAGGTTACTTACTGGATCGCTATATTCACTCAGTTTTTCTTTGTTTCCTATCGTTTCCAGGGAAGTCCACTTGCACTTGTCTACAGCACGCACAGCACATTGTTTGTGGACAGTGTATGTACAGACTAGCAAGTGGTAAAGGAAGCATATATTAAGAAAATTCGTCATTATGACAGACAGACAAACAGAAAAAGCATAACTGGTGAAGTACGTTAACCCGTTATGATGCGAGACCACCTTGATTATAGAATAGTAACCCAGTTATCTGTTGCATTGCTTGTGCGCAGACGTTTTCAGTCGGAATAAATACAAAAATATGTGAATAGATTGATTATAGAGTACTAGTTCTATACAGTATTTGGTTTATGCAGCGTGTAATGTTCTTTCGATATCAGGAAAAACCATTTTTGTTTGCAACTGATTCGTAAAGAAGAATGTAGAGAACTACAGTCTTCCGTGTTTGTTCTCGCAATGGCTCACAGAAATGATCTAAGTGCTTGCTTAAATACTTTTACGTGGGCAAGGAAATGGAAACGCCACCAGTAGAGCAATCTTTTCCTCAACTGCGGTTATCAATTTTAGTCAATGGGGTATTAATTACTTTCATTTTTTACAGAAGAAATCAACACATGCTCGTTTCCAGGTCTTCTCGGGAGATCTGGGAATTACTGCCAAATAGGCCATTTCCGAATTGCGTTCTAGTTCTCAAGAACAAATTAACGCAAACTCTAGGCTTCGTGCCAAATTTTCTACATTGCAGCTTTGCACTAAGCCTCGTTCTCAAGCTATTGCCTATGGGCATTCTACTGTAATTCGGAAATGACCTATTAGATATGAGCATAGAAATAAAGAGAGAGGCCAATACCTTCACAAGATAGACCTCTGGATGTAACCCCAGGTAACAATTCACCACAAACATTACATAACGTAGGGCGAGAGTGAGAACGTGAATACCAGTTATGGCCATCCGATAAACGGTCCAGGATATCGGACTAGAAAATGAAATATTCTTAACGAGTCATTCGGGCGCATTAAAGCCGCCAGTGTGTGGGTGAGTGGGTTAAAATATACCTTTGGTTTCGTGGGAAGTCAACCTTATGCATTACTAATACAGAAGCCCTGAGTACGAGTTTGGGTGGAAAATATAATCCATTCCATTTGCTTTCCTTACAATTCCTTTCCAGTTATTGCACTTTACATGACGTGCACGCAAATCCTTTCCATTGACGTGTGCGTCATGTAAAGTTCAATATAACGGAAGGCCTGAGAGGGAGACTTGTTGTATGCGTATCATTAGAAGAACGTACATTGGAATTCCTTAAGGTGATGTTGCGCAGTGCAGTGATCCATTCTTCCATCTCTCGTCGAGTATCACCACATAATATTATAGTGAGATAAGGCATGATGATCTAAAATATTCACAGTTTTAGAGATTAGTTACATTTTTCTACAGCACAAATAACGGCAGCGTATTGCAGAATGACTTGACCAATTATGCTTAGATATGTGTGCGTCATGTAACTTTTTTTAAGGTCACGTTCCCATATCTTACTGTAGTTTCCAACCCTAATCTTAACCCTAATCTTAACATTAGTCAAACATTCCCGACATGAATCTATGCGGACTTCTTTTAAGTTCTTGAAACCACAGGGTAATTGCTGCATGCGCGGTAACAGAATAACTAGAATATATTGCTTTTTTACCAAGACGTATGGAGCATGTTTCAAATGGAAATGTTCCCTGTTTTACTTTCGACACCAGCAACTTACTGGTCTGCGCGCAGTCCCCAGACATCGTCACAAACGATGTAATGGTGTCATGGCACAGAAGCACGCTGCTTCGTTGGCAATTTTTTATTCAATTTTTAAACATTTCCGCCTTCATATATAATTATTTGGTATGATTTCACCTTCGTCGACTTGAATGAATCAATGAAAAACTATATTTGAAGACGCTAGCCCTATCAGCAAAAGCCTTTTTCAATGCATGAGGGGGAGGGCGTCCCCACTGTACATTACATAAAAAAAACATTCACCTATATATAAAACATTCAACTATATATGCAAAACACATATACCTAACAAACAAATAATTTTTAGATAAATACAAGGTCGTAAGAGTCCAGTGGCGTAACGTTATATCAGGGGGCCCCCGGTTCAAAATTTTCGAAGGCCCCTAGTAGAAGTGCCAAAGGCACAAGTCGAGCGCCGTATATGCACGAGTTTTCTAGGGGGTCCAGGGTATGCTCACCAGGAAAATGTTTGAATCTAGAGTCTCTGAAATGCCATTTTCTGGACTTTGGGGAGAGATTTTACAGAATTCAGATGGTCAGAAAACGACATTGTAACATATCAGAGAGACTCTGGCCAATGTTTTTGCTCTATCGCCTAAGCCTGGGGGCCCCCATTTGGCCCATTGGGGTTGGGGGCCCCCGGGTTCTCCCGGTTGAGCCCATAGTAGTTACGCCACTGCGCACGACGCAGTGTGACGCGTTAATCAAGAATGGACGGCTTATCGGCTTAAACTATTTTTAAAGGCATAGTCACAGATCGATGGAGCCTGTCTAACGTCAGCTTTGAAGTGCATTCCATAGTTTAGCCCCCGCTGTAACGCTTTTTAAGAAATTCTGTTTTGCCAATGAAAGTGACAGATTTATATTATAATTTCTGAGATGCAGTTTGCATATCGCTTCTCGAAATAAACATTTGTTTCCAAGTAGATACAACTACCTGAAAAATACAAGTAGAACTTCAACGCTTCGAGCGAAGGGCCTATACGTCCAGAAGTTAACGACGCTAACTTCCCGACGAAGAGTCTTCGCTCGAAGCGTAGAAGTTGACTGTGCTTAATTGTATTTTTCAGGTAGTTGAAAATCTCTCTCAATCCGCAGCTGTCTTGTATTGTCGCTACCTCCTACACTCACACAGAAACTTCGTTATTTTGTAAAAGGTTTTTGTAAAGAAAGATAGATTTGTCAGATTTGTGCAGGTCAAGTCTAAAGGCGGATTTCCAGTCCTCGCACGAAGCTCCTCGCAGCTCACTGCGAGTGCTTGTATCTAATTAAAATTAACTGTTTAGCATTGTGATTGAGTGCTCATTCATGCACTCGCAGCGAGCTGCGAGGAGCTTCGTCCGAGGACTGGAAATCAGCCTTTACATCAAGGTTTCCAAGAGAGTAGATCAAGGACCTCGCCAGATCTGGTTTCATAATTCGACGTGTGAGATTCTCATACTCTGTTCTAAATGCGCCAATCACACATTACATTTATAATGCGTCAGTATAGCGCAAATAATACATTTTGAATTTGTACTCACAGAGAAACTGTTATTAACATTCTTTATGCTTGTTTCAGCCACACTTGAATTCTGTATATCAACTTCAGTAAATATGTCTGCCTAAAACATTTATAATTTTAAAACATCAAGTTGTTTGCCTTTCTTGTGCAAGTTGTTAAAGGCTTAAAGCTTAAAACGAATGTTGAGTCTGTATACAATTAGACATGGAGTTGTAACCTCCACATTGTTAGCACGCTCTGTCAGTTGAGTTAATGGAACATAACATTCACAGCATACACTCCTAATTAGTAGTGTCAGTTTTTGTATTATTAATAATATTATAATGAAGGATGTCAATATTGATGATGCAACTTACGATGATATTTCGGGATACGGTCTGAGAAAAGTCAAGAAAAAGTAAGAGAGTTTTATTAGAAAGAACGTCTATTTTAAAGACCCAATGCAGTGAAGATATAACCCCCGCAATTCTCCTGCCCACCTGCAATAATTCGCATACTTTTCCGCCCGCGCACAGAGTCTTGCGACTTGCGGAGGAGGTATAGGAATAGTGGGCGAAAAGTGGAACGTTAATTAACTATGTCAACTCATTTTCGTGACAATAACGTGACAATTAAGACGTGATCGTAATTGTTATCATTGCTAGCATGAAACTAAGATAAAGCAAAGTTTTTTGTGTCAGTTATGCCGACATTTTGAGAAGAGGATAAAAGATTTGGATAAATTGAACAAAAAAACCGATAGGGCTACGTGCCCTGATTTAGTCATCGATTGTTTTTCCATGCAGAATTAGTCAGAAAAGAATTTAATCATATTTTCATCTGACAACACTAGTGTCACCATGTTAGATAAACATGACCATTTAGGATTTTGCTTGTTTGTAATGCAATTTATGTCCAGTATGGCGAAAATTTCTTTGTTCTTTGAATACCGGAGGTAAATGACTTAAAGTACATTTATTATGCCGAGGGGGGAATGAAGATGTTAAGGGGGGGGGGCTCTGAAAGTTCTCGATATACTGAAGAGGGGGCTCCAAACTTTTCAAAGTTTTGGTCCAGTGGGGGCCTAGAGTGTTCACACCAGTGAACTGTTGACTCCCACCATAGTAACATAGATAATAGAATAGAATAGATGGTTTGGAACTCATTATAATAACAATATAACTCATTACCTATGTTAGTGAACAATAACATTCATAAATCTAGTCTTTTACCGTCACGTGCGTATTGTATTTTTGCCCGACTAACCAATAGCAATGTTTTAAGAAAACTACCTATCCAGGACTCAAACAATATGTGACGGTGAAGGAATACATTTATGAATAAACGTTGACTAACATAGATAATGAGTTATAGTACTGCTATTCTAACGATTTCTAAACCATCTATTCTATATTAACTGGCGGCATGGGGAAGCTCCACATGGAATACGTAAAAGATCGAAGGCTATAACACAAGCCAAAAATGCATGCAAAAGCACCAATATGCTTCAACTTCTGAAATTTTCATTCTGTTTCTACCAAATTTTCCATGAATATAGAACATATCATTCTTACAAATCGTTGTTTTTTGTTTTTGGAATTGCTACTTAAATTACGTCACAAACTTGGCGCCAAAAAATAAAAATAAGCTATTGGTGATTTTACTAAACCCATTTAGTAGAGCAGACTAAGGGTACTTTAATTAATTAAAACTGAAATCTGTTTCTAAATACAACCATTTTATGGGAAGATATAGCGATACAATGTCGAAAAACTGCTATATTGTTACTAAAAATAGAACAAAATGGCTGATTTTTAGAACAGGGTCGTAGCGACCGGGGTGTGTGGGAGGGGGTGTAAAACTCCCCCTACTATGAAATTCAAGGAAAAATCATGTAAAACCAAGTTAAAATTTTGACATTTTCAAGTAAAATTTGCGTAATAGAGTAATTATTTTTGTGAAATGATAACCATTTTTGTAAAATACAGTCAATTTACATGCAATTTGTTTGCAAATTTGCTCTAGAAAACGCCAGAAATTCAGTCCTAGAGCTTCAAAAATGTAAAAATTTTCTGGGGAAGGACCCCCAGACCCCCTATGAGACCGCCAAAAAGTAGCAGATCCAAAAACAAGAAAAGCATATGATTTGTAAGAATGATATGTTCTATGTTCATGGGATATTTAGTACAAACGGGATAAAAATTAAAGAAATTGAAGAATACTCGGGTTTTTGCATGCATTTTTGACAAGCATGCAAAGAAATTTGCAACAGATACCAAGAGATAAGTTGGGTGGGGGCGAGGTTCTCTAAGGTTCCAGAACATTAACCTGATCCAGCAAATCCCGGCCACTACCTGAACGTGTTCAAAACTACGACTACACTGAATGACGGACAACAACAACCTGTCGATAATTTCGTCCCTAGAGCTAATCTAAAATGTTTTTTAAAGACGGTGCCATTTCATCTGGCAATAGTGAGGTGAAAGAAGCAGCAAGTTGGTATTTATGTTGAGGAGAAGCGCTTGCTTGAGTATATCAGACATCTTGAGAACTGCAAATTGTATCTATGACAAGAGAGAATTCCGGATTGTACTCCTTCGATTCCAATTTTTTTGTTGGGGGGGGGGGCATTGGAAATTTTAGAGACTTGGAGGGGGGCATCGAAAATTTACCAATAGCCTCAACAGGAGCCCTGTAAAATTATGAGCTTTTTTCAAGACATCTTCATCCCCCCCCCCTTCGGCGTAATAAATGTACTTTCCCTTAGACTCGCAAACCACCCAGCAAGACTGACAGTTCGCTTTGTTGGTCTTTTTAATCATTATACATTGTTCATATTAGGATTCATGATTATAGGTCTATTACTTAAGCCTTGATCACGAAAGAGGATGAGAGTTGACAAGAGTTGGCAAACGATAGTTATCAACTCTTGTTCCCCAGTCAAACGAGAACAAGATTTGCACAAGAGTATACGTCAGTGAGAGTTGACTGGAATTGCAGGTAGCAGGTTAATTGGTACAAGTAAAATGGTTGATGGGATAATACAGATGACGTTTGGTTGATACACAGTGAAAATGTGAACCTAGCAGGCATGTGACTTCAGGCTCGTGTGAAAAGACCTTCAGATATCATAGCCATGCTCATGGCAAACACATACCGTTGGTTCCTTTGCATAGCACAGCTTCCTTTTTTCTTGCAATCGAAAATAACACTTTTTCCATCTCTAAAAACACGAAAAACCCCTTATAATCATAAGTATTATAATCAAATCCACCAACCCGATTGAAGTGGAAGATATTTATGTGTATATGAAGAAAGTGCTTTATATTCGGAAATATATAGAATTACATTTGCAACTTTATAACCAAATAGCAGACGCCCACAAATGACTGAATTAAAATTAATAAAATATCCGGGTTGGCAGGGTTGCCAGGTGCTAAACTAAACTAACTAAAAAAAAGTCTCTTTCACTAAAAATTACTCCCACAGAAACATATACCGAATAGATACATAATAAACTAACTACACTCATCAGAGACTGCATATTTCTATACCAGCAGGTTGCCTATAAATCGCAATCAATTCTCATTATAGATGGCAATGTTGTTGGAAAGACCTTGCAGTATTTTGCCTGGAATACGTCGTTACTATAACATGCGTCCAATTTGCATCCAAATTCAACCCCAAAACAAACAAACAAACAAACAAACAAACAAACAAACAAACAAACAAACAAACAAACAAACAAACAAACAAACAAACAAACAAACAAACAAACAAACAAACAAACAAACAAACAAACAAACAAACAAACAAACAAACAAACAAACAAACCAACAAACCAACAAACCAACAAACCAACAAACCAACAAACAAACAAACAAACAAACAAACAAACAAAACAAACAAACAAAACAAACAAAACAAACAAACAAACAAACCAACAAACCAACAAACCAACAAACCAACAAACCAACAAACCAACAAACCAACAAACCAACAAACCAACCAACAAACCAACCAAACAAACCAACAAACCAACAAACCAACAAACCAACAAACAAACAAACAAACAAACAAACAAACAAACAAACCAACAACAAACAAACAACAAACAAACAACAAACAAACAAACAAACAAAAAACAAACAAACAAACAAAAAACAAAAAACAAAAAACAAAAACAAACAAACAAACAAACAAACAAACAAACAAACAAACAAACAAACAAACAAACAAACAAACAAACAAACAAACAAACAAACAAACAAACAAACAAACAAACAAACAAACAAACAAACAAACAAACAAACAAACAAACAAATATAATTATAAAGAGATGTGTAATAATGATAAATAAACGATAAAAAATACTCAATGGGTAGAATTCCCAATGTAGAACGGTTAAAAATATTTTCCCGCAAGCTAGGGGCATGTTGTAAAAGACAGACTGGACTGGACTGGACTGGACCGGGAAAACGCGGACTGAGTCCGTGTTTTACAAATCGCGGACTGAATTTGTAAAACACGGACTGTACTGGACTGGACCGGGAAAACACGGACTGAGTCCGTGTTTTACAAATCGCGAACTAAGATTTGTAAAACGCGGACTGAGTCCGTGTTTTACAAATCGCGGGCTGCGATTTGTAAAAGGCGGACTCATTTACTGAATGCACTAAGGATGAAGTCGATGAACGGTCGCAGTAAAGTATTGTCTATTCTCATGACAAAGTTCAATGTTTTTACCGAGAAAGTTCAATGTTTTTGATGATCATTTATGGTCATTTGGTGGTTTCAAAGCTTGGATCTGGTTGTTCAACGGGTTAAAATCAGATCAGAACCTGTCAAGTACTCTTGACAAATATCGAAGATTCTCACGCGAATAGGCAATATTTTTATCAACGACCTCACCGTTCATCCTGCAAGCGACGGTACATGGACTCAGTCCTGTACTGACTCAGTCGTAAAAGTTTTGGCGGGAATTGCACTCAGTCGTGAGAGTTTTGGCGGGAATTGCGGATATTAATAGGTTGGTCAGGGAATAATCATATCCTGGAGCTAAGGTTGGTAAAAATTACTATCATTTATTAGTTTTGAATAAATCAAAGATTTTAATTAAATGATAGAATGTTGAGTTAAGTAATTTACAGGGCTTTCAGAGGGAATTTATAGAATTTATATTGGTCCAAAAACAAGGGTTTAAGCCATGTTTTAACAGGAATTGGCAGACACCCCCGAATTAAAAGGGCTAGTTTCGCCCCTGGATATTATAGCTCTTAGAAATGAATACTATAATCGAATAACGATTTTTAGAAACTTCCTCGTATGACAACAATAAAAGTTAATAACACAAATATTTAAAAGGCAAATTCGATTAAAGTATTCATTTCATATTTCTCGCAAATTTGTAGACACCTTTATTTAATACGCCCTCTTCGCCACGAACACAACTGAATAAACAAATTAACTCTATTTTCTTCTAATTATGATTAACACTAATTGGTATCTGCTATAAGAGCTAGCCTATATCTTATTCTATACAGGCATACAACTATTTACAGAGGGGCCCCTATACCTCTTCACAATATGCTTTCACGTAAAAATATTTTGCCTTTTCACGAGTCACGGATTAAGAAAATCATCGATCACGTTTCACGGCTAAGTAAAATAAGCCCTTCGCGCTTCACGCAAAAAGTATAGGGGGCCCTCTTTACACGAAACGGCCACACTTGATATACGCACGAGTTTCCTCGACAATAGTGGCACAAAGTCCCACATGGCTGAGCGTGCTCCTAAGATTGAACGCTGTTCATCAGTTTATTTCAAACAATAAATAAATAATAGTAATTTTTACCAACCTTAGCTCCAGGATATGACTATTCCCTGACCAACCTATTAATATCCGCAATTCCCGCCAAAACTCTCACGACTGAGTGCAATTCCCGCCAAAACTTTTACGACTGAGTTAGTACAGGACTGAGTCCATGTACCGTCGCTTGCAGGATGAACGGTGAGGTCGTTGATAAAAACATTGCCTATTCGCGTGAGAATCTTCGATATTTGTCAAGAGCACTTGACAAGTTCTGATCTGATTTTAACGAACAAGCTTTGAAACCACCAAATGACCATAAATGATCATCAAAAACATTGAACTTTCTCGGTAAAAACATTGAACTTTGTCATGAGAATAGACAATACTTTACTGCGACCGTTCATCCTTAGTGCATTCAGTAAACGAGTCCGCCTTTTACAAATCGCAGCCCGCGATTTGTAAAACACGGACTCAGTCCGTGTTTTACAAATCTTAGTTCGCGATTTGTAAAACACGGACTCAGTCCGTGTTTTCCCGGTCCAGTCCAGTCCAGTCCGTGTTTTACAAATTCAGTCCGCGATTTGTAAAACACGGACTCAGTCCGCGTTTTCCCGGTCCAGTCCAGTCCAGTCCAGTCCGTCTTTTACAACATGCCCGATTCAGGTCACTTATTTCAAAGCGCGGTTCCCATGCATGTTTTGTTTTGAATATTAGTTACTTCGGTTATTACATTTCTAAATTTAGAATACTGGGCGGGGATATAGGCCGTGGGATGAGCATCCAAAAGATACAATTCCGTTGCACCCCTCGTGGAACTACGTAATTTTCACATGAATAAATAGATAGG
>CACRXK020017313.1:0-10724 GCA_902702795.2 Paramuricea clavata
CAGGCGCCTTGTCCTCAGCGTCAGGAACCTTGTCCTCAGCGTCAGGAACCTTGTCCCCAGCGTCAGGAACCTAGTCCTCTGCGTCAGGAACCTTTTCCTCAGCCTGAGGAACCTTGTCCTCAGCGTCAGTAACTTTGTCCTCAGCGTCAGGAACCTTGTCCTCAGCGTGAGATACCTTGTCCTCAGCGTCAGGAACCTTGTCCTCAGCGTCAGGAACCTTGTCCTCAGCGTCAGGAACCTTGTCCTCAACGTCAGGAACCTTGTCCTCAGCGTCTGGAACCTTGTCCTCAGCGTCAGGGACCTTGTCCTCAGCGTCAGGAACCTTGTCCTCAGTCTCAGGAACCTTGTCCTCAGCGTCAGGAACCTTGTCCTTAGCATCAGGCGCCTTGTCCTCAGCGTCAGAAACCTTCTCCTCAGCGTCAGGAACCTTGTCCCCAGCGTCAGAAACCTTGTCCTCAGCGTCAGGAACCTTGTCCTCACCGCCATTAACCTTGTCCTCAGCGTCAGGAACCTTGTCCTCAGTGTCAGGAACCTATTCCTCAGTCTCAGAAACCTTGTCCTCAGCGTCAGGAACCTTGTCCACAGCATCAGGCGCCTTGTCCTCAGCGTCAGGAACATTGTCCTCAGCGTCAGGAACCTTGTCCCCAGCGTCAGGAACCTAGTCCTCTGCGTCAGGAACCTTTTCCTCAGCCTGAGGAACCTTGTCCTTAGTGTCAGGAACCTTGTCCTCAGCGTCGGGAACCTTGTCGTCAGCGTGAGGTACCTTGTCCTCAACTTCAGGAACCTTGTTCTCATCGGGAGGTACCTTTTCCTCAGCGTTAGGAAGCTTGTCCTCAGCGTCAGGAACCTTGACCTCCGCGTCAGGAACCTTGTCCTCAGCGTCAGAAAGCTTGTCCTCAGCGTCAGCAACCTTGGCCTCAGCGTCGGGAACCTTGTTCTCAACGTCAGGAACCTTATTCTTAGCGTCAGGAACCTTGTCCTCAGCGTGAGGTACCTTGTTTTCAGCATCAGGAACCTTGTCTTCAGCGTCAGGAACCTTCTCCTCAGCGTCAGGAACCTTGTCCCCAGCGTCAGAAACCTTGTCCTCAGCGTCAGGAACCTTGTCTTCACCGCCATTAACCTTGTCCTCAGCGTCAGGAACCTTGTCCTTAGTGTCAGGAACCTAGTTCTCAGTCTCAGAAACCTTGTCCTCAGCGTCAGGAACCTTGTCCACAGCATCAGGCGCCTTGTCCTCAACGTCAGGAACCTTGTTCTTAGCGTCAGGAACCTTGTCCTCAGCGTGAGGTAACTTGTCCTCAGCATCAGGAACCTTGTCTTCAGCGTCAGGAGCCTTTTCCTCAGCGTCAGGAACCTTTTCCTCAGCATCAGGAACCTTGTCCTCAGCATCAGGAACCTTGTCGTCAGCGTCAGGAACCTTGTCCTCAGCATGAGGCACCTTGTCCGCAGCGTGAGGTACCTTGTCCTCAGCATCAGGAACCTTGACTTCAGCGTCAGGAGCCTTTTCCTCAGCGTCAGGAACCTTTTCCTCAGCATCAGGAACCTTGTCCTCAGAGTCAGGAACCTTGTCGTCAGCGTCAGGAACCTTGTCCTCAGCATCAGGCACCTTGTCCGCAGCGTCAGGAACCTTGTCCTCAGCGTCAGGAGCCTTTTTCTCAGCGTCTGGAACGTTGCCCTCAGCGTGAAGAACTTGTCCTCTGCGTCAGCAACCTTGTCCTCAGCGTGAGGTACATTGTCCTCAGCGTCAGGAACCTTGTCCTCAGCGTCAGGAACCTTGTCCTCAGCGTCAGGAACCTTGTCCTCAGCGTCAGGAACCTTGTACTCAGCGTGAGGTACCTTGTCCTCAGCGTCAGAAACCTGAGCCATCGGGGAGGTACAAGCCAGTTCAGCGTTAGAACCTGCTCTCAAAGGTCAGAACCCACCATCAGGCACCTTGTCCTCAGCATCAGGAACCTTGTCCTCCCTCAGCGTCAGGAACCTTGTCCTCAGCGTCAGAACCTTGTCCTCAGCGTCACGAACCTTGTGCTCATTGTCAGGAACCTTGTCCTCAGCGTCAGGAACCTTGTCCTGCGCGTCAGGAACCTTGTCCTCAGTGTCAGGAACCTTGTACTCAGCGTGAGGTACCTTGTCCTCAGCGTCAGAAACCTTGTTTTCATCGTGAAGTACGTTGTGCTCAGCGTTAGGAACCTTGTTCTCAGCGTCAGGAACCTTGTACTCAGCATCAGGCACCTTGTCCTCAGCATCAGGAACCTTGTCCTCAGCGTCAGGAAAAATTGTCCTCAGCGTCAGGAACCTTGTCCTCAGCGTCACGAACCTTGTGCTCATTGTCAGGAACCTTGTCCTCAGCGTCAGGAACCTTGTCCTGCGCGTTAGGAACCTTGTCCTCAGCGTCAGGAACCTTGTCCTCAGCGTCAGGTACGTTGTCCTCAGCGTCAGGAACCTTGTTCTCATCGTGAGGTACGTTGTCCTCAGCGTTAGGAACCTTGTCCTCAGCGTCAGGAACCTTGTACTCAGCATCAGGCACCTTGTCCTCAGCGTCAGAAACCTTGTCCTCAGCGTCAGGAACCTTGGCCTCAGCGTCAGGAACCTTTTCCTCAGCGTCAGGAACCTTGTGCTCAGCGTCAGGAACCTTGTCCTCAGCGTCACGAACCTTGTGCTCAGCGTCAGGAACCTTGTCGTCAGCGTCAGGAACCTTGTTGTCAGCGTGAGGTACCTTGTCCTCAGCGTCATTTTCGCTACAAGGGCCTTCAAATTCAATAGAACGAAGGGTTCGAAATAGCATAATATTAACTTTCACGTCTTTTTCGATTACACAGCTGATAAAACCTGTTTTTTATCTCCATCTACGGCCTAGTGATGCCTGAGTAAGGCATTGACAGAAAGCCTATTGACCGTAGATTCCAAAAATACCATTTTGAGATTGGCCCAAATTCAAGACTCTGCTACAGGAGGCTTCAAATTCAATAGGACATAAGGTCCGAAACAGCATAATATTAACTTTCACGTCCTTTTCGATTACACAGCTGAAATAACTTGCTTTTTATGTTCACGAACTGTCTTGTTATGGAAGAATGAGGCATCGACAGAAAGCCTATTCAACGTAGATTCCGAAAATACAATTTTCAGACCGTGACAAATTCAAGTGTTTGCTACAAAGGGCCTTGAAATTCAATAGAACAAAATGTTCGAAATAGCATAATATTAACTTTCAGGTCTTTTTCGATTACACAGCTGGAAAAATATGCTTTTTATCTCCACGTACGGCCTAGTGATGCCTGAATAAGCCATCGGCCAAAAGCCTATTGACCGTTGTTTCCAAAAATATAATTTTGAGACTGGCCCAAATTCAAAACTCTGCTCCAGGAGCCTTCAAAATCAATAGGACATAAGGTTCGAAACAGCATAATATTAACTTTCATGTCTTTTTCGATTACACAGCTGAAAAAACTTGCTTTTTATGTTCGCGAACTGTCTTGTTATGGAAAAATGAGGCATTGACAGAAAGCCTATTGAACGTAGATGCCAAAAATACAATTTTCAGACCCTGGCAAATTCAGGTTTTTGCTACGACGGGTTTTGAATTAGAGTAGAACTAAAGGTTCGAAATCCTCAGCGTCAGGAACCTTGTCCTCAGCGTCAGGAACCTTGTCCTCAGCGTCAGGAACCTTGTCCTCAGCGTCAGGAACCTTGTCCTCAGCGTCAGATACCTTGTCCTCAACGTCAGGAAGCTTGTCCTCAGCGTCAGGAACCTTGTTCTCAGCATCAGGAACCTTGTCCCTAGCGTCAGGAACCTTGTCCCTAGCGTCAGGAACCTTGTCCTCAGCGTCAGGTACCTTGTCCTCAGCGTCAGGAACCTTGTCCTAGCTTCCGGAACCTTTTCCTCAGCGTCAAGAAAAGGTTCCCTCCATTAAAATGCCCGTTGGCTACAACAGGAATCGATCCTGGCTTCAAAAACTTGGAAACACTTTGTTCTTACCACTAGACCATCCCGCCTACACTTGCTTTAACTCACTTTTTATTCTACTTAACTTTTCCCCGTCTCGGGTGGAATAATTAAGGGCGGCGCCTGACATTGAAATGCTTATGATACAACCAGGAATCGAACCTGGCCTCACGCACTTACAACACTTTGTCCTTACCACTAGACCATCTCGCCTACACTTGCTTTAACTCTTTTTTATTCTATTTCATTCATTCTCGTCTCGGGTGGAATTAATTAACAACGATGCCTGACATTAAAATGGTTTTGACTACAACAGGGACCGATCCGTAGTACTCCCTCACCCAACACCAGGAGACTACCACTTGACTAGAAGATCTAATCAGTGGTGGTATCTATACTAGTTTCTACATAATCTCTTATCACCAAATTTTATTTAAAAAAATTAAGTCGCCAAAAATTAAAGGACTGACCCTTTACTTTTTGGCACGAAAAAAATGACGAAAAAGTATAGTATGCTATAGCTTTACTTTTTTGCCAATTTTCGTTTTCAACAATTGAAAAATCGCCTAAAAATCGGGAAAAGTAAAGGCTATAGCCTTATTTTTTGCAGTTTTTTGCTTTTTCAAAAATTGACAAATCGGCTAAAAATGGACGAAAAGTTAAGGCTATAGCCTTACTTTTTTGCTGGGTTTTTTTCCATTTATGAAAAATGGCAAAAGTCGATAAAAATGGACGAAAATTTAAGGCTATAGCCTTAATTTTTGCTGTTTTTTGCCCACTTATGAAAAGTGGAAAAAGTCGCTAATAACAGACGAAAAGTTAAGGCTGTAGCCTTACTTTTCTGCTGTTTATTGCCCACTTATGAAAAATGGCAAAAGTCGATAAAAATGGACGAAAAGTTATGGCTATAGCCTTACTTTTTGTCTGTTTTTTGCCCACTTATGAAAAGTGGCAAAAGTCGCTAAAATTGGACGAAAAGTTAAGGCTACAGTCTTACTTTTCTTCTGTTTTTTGCGTGCTTATGAAAAATGGCAAAAGTCGCTAAAAATAGACGAAAAGTTAAGGCTATATCCTTACTTTTTTTTTGTTTTCGCCCACTTATGAAAAGTGGAAAAAGTCGCTAATAATGGACGAAAAGTTAAGGCTATAGCCTTACTTTTCTGCTGTTTTTTGCCCACTTATGAAAAATGGCAAAATTCGATAAAAATGGACGAAAAGTTAAGGCTATAGCCTTTCTTTTTTTGCTGTTTTTTGCCCATTCATGAAAAATGACAAAAGTCGCTAAAAATGGACAAAAATTTAAGGCTATAGCCTTACTTTTTTGCTGTTTTTTGCACTGTGCACTGGGAATGAAATGAAAACAAGGATGACTCAACGAAATGCGACAAGGTAACAATCCATCTATCTTCCTCCAAAAACTCGATTAATCAGAATCTCATCACCATCACAGCACTGATAAATAATGGGAGAATTCAAGTACAAGGAAGGTCCTACAAAGAATGGGGCAACGAAGAATTTCCGCGACTCCTGGCAATTATTAATTCTAGTCCTGCCAAAACCAATCCAACCAAAGATCTAGAAACTTTCGTTGAACTAATAACAATTAATCAAAAACCGAGCACTATGGAAAAAGATGCCCATGCCATCGACGATATATCAGAACCAGACAATACTAACTCTTTAAATGATGAACCAATGTTTTCGAGTATGAAAAGCAGCCTGGCCTCACTTGAAGCTGACTTTGTTCTTTTTAAGCAAACGACCCAAATGAGCATCAATGTCCTCAAAGTTCAGCTCGACAATAAAGACGGTGAAATCAATAATCTAAAAACTGAAATAACGCTACTCAAGACAACCAACCTAAGCCAACAACAGTCAATATGTGACCTGAATTTAAAACAATCACAAATTGAAGATGAACTTAAAAAATTAAAAAACAAACACAAATCCTTAGAGAAAAAGAATACTGATCTATAACTAAAATTACAAACACTAAATAAGGAAAATATTCAGACAAACGAAGAAACGACCAGCCAAATTCAACCAAACATAGCAGTGCCCATTTCGAACAGTTTTGGTACCTTAGAAGACAACCTGAATCAACCTGATGAGGATGAAATACAAAGAGATGAAATGTCGTCATCACAGAACACCCTCTTAGACCACTCGGAAGTAAACAATGGAGAAACAATTATCTTGTGTGACAGCAATGGTCGTCACATAAACCCCAACCTGTTATGCCCTGGTTCAAGGACTTCCTACATCCGATGTCCAACCCTGAATGATGCTAGTAAGACCATAGAACAAACCACATTCACGAACCCTAAAACCTTCCTTCTTCACTATGGAACCAATGACCTGGAGTCTAACCAATCAGATGAAGAAATCATAGGACATCTCAAATCCACGGTAACAACCATATCCAGTAAACATCCTGAAAGTAAAGTGATTCTCTCAACACTATTACCCAGAAAAGACAACCTGAATGAAAGGACCAAAAACATTAACCACAGTCTAGAAGAAACATTCTCGGCTTCCAAAATCTATGTTTTCGAACATGACAACATCAAGATAGAAGACCTGCGTGACAAAAAACATCTGAACACGATTGGCGTCAAACGTTTCGCCTTAAACCTTAAAAGAGCATACTTTGGTCATTCTCCCCCAAATACCGACAAAACAAGAAAATCCCACAATCACCCAACAAAACCCAGATGGCAATCCAACCAAAGAATCAACCAACAAACCAATACGACACTTCCACCCTTCCACCAGAACCACACCACAAACCATCAACATCCAAATAAGCTCCACACAATAAACAACCGCTATACTCCTTTCTTCTACAACCGCATGCCATTCAACCAACACCCACCACACAAAAGCACCAGTCAAACTGCAGGAAACAGAATGACGAAACACCAAGAAGAGAAATTACCACAAGAAATGGTCCAACTGATCAAAGTTTTACATACTAGGTATGTTAACTAGTTATAATTGCAATCTTAGAACATAGAAATAAGAATTTATGTATTTATATATATTTTCTTTTCTCACTATCCTCCAACTTAAAAAAAAAGTATTAATCTAGAAATTTAATATTTATCCTCAATGAAATTATAAGTCTTTCTCTACCAAATATTTCACATAAATCTTCACAAAAATGCCCCATAGCCTGTCTTTCAGCACATGGAACATCCATGGCCTATCACATAATGTCCTTGGTGATAAAACGAAAATCAAGGACTTTACTGATAATATTATGAAAACAGACTTCATGTTCTTAACTGAAACATGGTCTGATAAAGAAATTAGTATTCCAGATTTCAAGGCATTTGTCTCTGACCCCACAACACCTCGCACTGACAGACCCAGTAGGATGTCCGGTGGGGTTACACTTTTAGTAAAACTCAAATATGAAAAATATGTTTCAATTGAGGAAAAATCTAAAAATTACATTTGGTGTAAAGTCTCTAAAGACCTTTTCAACAATAATAGAGACTTATTCCTTTGTGGTGCCTATATACCACCAGAAAAATCATCGTACTTTGATCAAGAAATTTTTGATGAATTAGAAAATGATGTAATTAATTTTCTCTCAAAAGGTAATACAATATTATTAGGTGATTTTAATGGAAGAGCAAGTACACTTAACGATTTTGTTTCCAAGGATGGAAATAACTATACTAATGATTTAAGTGATGATAGTCTACAACCAAAAAACAGACTCAACTTTGATAATACTAAAAACAACCATGGTTTACAACTTATCAACATATGCAAAAATACTGACATGAGAATCCTAAATGGAAGAACCAAAGGCGATTCTTTAGGTAGACCCACATTTCATGGAAACAATGGTATAAGTACTGTTGATATAATATGCGATCAAGAAACATTTCAAAATGTTAACTATTTTGTTGTAAAGCCACCAACCTATTTATCAGACCACAGTCAAATAGTTACATGGATTGATATTGAAAAAACTTTACTTGACAGTGAAAAAAACTGGTCCAAACCTGAACAAACCCTTTACATAAACTACCACTTCAATTTGATTGGTCTGAAAACTCAAAAAGAAATTTCAGACAAACTCTAAAATCACCTGAAATACAAAGAAAACTTGATCAGTTTCTGCAGTCCACATTCACTAATGACGAAAAAGGAGTTAATGAATGTGTGACGGAATTCCAAAATATTATAACTCACGCAGCAAAAAAATCTTTGAAAATAAGAAAAAAGAAAACTAGAAGAAAAATAAACAACGTAGAAAACAAAAAATGGTTTGATAAGGAATGTCGATTTAAAAGACATGAATTACGTAAAATTGCAAATCAAAAACATAGAGACCCAACAAATTTGGCTATAAGAGAAGCCTACCATACTGCTCTCAAATCCTACAAAGAAACTTTAGAAAGAAAAAGAACTAAATTTCAAAACGACATGCTAATTGAACTAGAAAAGGCTGCTGAAGACAATCCTAATTCGTTCTGGAAAACTTTCCGAAACGCTTCCGATGAAATAAACAATGCCAATTCCGACAACACCCCAAAAGGGGATGATTGGTTCAATCATTTTTCCAAATTGCACTGCAAGCACAAACTAACTAAAGAACATGAAAAAATCGTTGAAAATCTTCAAAACCAAGAGAAACTTCGAGATCAACATAATACACTTGACACAGAAATAACTGAACAAGAAATAATAAAAACAGCAATGAAATTAAAATTGAAAAAAGCTGCATACTCAGACAAAATAAAAAATGAAATGATTAAGTCTAGTGCAGATATTCTAACACAAGGATTTGTTAAACTATTCAACATAATTTTAAATTCTGGAAAGTTTCCGGAATTATGGTGTGAAGGTCTTATTACCTCAATCTATAAATCAGGTAATAAATTAGATCCAAATAACTACAGAGGAATCTGTGTGTCAAGTTCTCTAGGAAAATTTTTCTGTCTAACTCTAAATGATAGACTAATGAACTATACGGAGCAAGAAAAGATGATTCATCACTCGCAAATAGGCTTTATGCCTGGCAATCGAACAGCCGATCACATATTAACGTTAAAAACGATTCACGACAAATACGTAAAACAACACAGTAATGAAAAAATATATGCTTGCTTCGTGGACTTCAAAAAAGCGTTTGATTCTATCTGGCATGATGGCCTTTTCTTAAAACTACTAGAAAACAAAATAGGAGGACGATTCTACGATCTGATAAAAGATCTGTACACTAACACTAGGTGTGCAGTGAAGATATCAGATCGTAGAACGTCCTTCTTCCCTTACCGCAAGGGAGTTCGTCAGGGTTGTGTTTTAAGTCCATTACTATTCAACTTATATATTAATGAACTACCAAAATTATTCGAAGAAACAATTTCTGATCCCTTCATACTACCAAATAGCACTACAATAAGCAGCCTTCTCTATGCTGATGATTTAGTAATATTGTCACGATCAAAAACCGGTCTCCAAAACTGCCTAGATACGCTTCACAACTGGAGCGAAAAATGGCTATTGGAAGTCAACCTCAAAAAAACGAAAGTCATGATTCTGCAAAAACATAAATCTAAACCAAAAAACATTCAATTTAACATTGGAAAAAATCCAATCTCCATGACTAATGAATATACGTACTTAGGTTTAAAATTAACGCCCAACACAAAATTTGATATTGCCAGCCAACAACTTAGCGAAAAAGCAATACATGCTCTGTACAAAATACGCAAACAGATTGATTTGCACCAACTACCACCAAAACTAGCTTGCAAAATCTTCGACAGTGTAATCTCTCCAATATTACTATATAACTCCGAGGTATGGGGGGCATACACAATCGGAGACTTTACAAAATGGGATAAAACTTGGACAGAAAAAGCCCATCTAAAATTTTGCAAACTCTACCTAGGAGTAAATAGGAAAGTCAGCAACGTTGCAAGCCGAGGGGAACTTGGAAAATTCCCATTGCTATTGCCCATAATTAAAAGAACACTAAGTTATATTATTAATATATCTAAACTACCAGACTCATCGATAGCAAAACTAGCATTTCGTAGCTCGAAAGAACTATATTTGAAAGGCAAAGACTCTTTTTACTCGAACGTTGTAAATTTCCTGAAAAAACACTTTCCCAATCTAATTGAACCAGTAGATCTAGAAAAATTTATAACCGATACAAAAATAAATGTTATAATCGATATAATTCAGAACAACTACGTCTCAGAATGGAAACAACAAATTAACAACTCCTCAAAACTTTCATTTTACAGCAGATTTAAGAAAAATTATAAATTAGAAGACTACTTAAGTATAATAAAAGACCCATCCAAAAGACGAATTTACACAAAATTTCGAATCAGTAATCACAAATTACTGATCGAATATGGTCGGTACCAACAAATACCACGTGAAGAAAGATTTTGTAAACACTGTCACAGTGGTTCAGTTGAAGACGAATTTCACTTTGCCTTTGAATGTCATAAATACGACAATCTAAGGAACAATACTAACAATATTTTAAAGAATATTTTTCAAATGCAATTAACAACAAAATCAAAAGAAGATTTGTTGACTCACGTGATGTGCAACAATGACCAAGTATTAACAATTCTTTTTTCAAATTTCATATCGAAATGTTTTTCGGTCAGAGACAAGTGCCCTTGATTCACTGTAATTTTACTATAACTAAATATATTAATATACTAATATTCATCTATGAATTACTATACTTCATTTAATCTAATATTGAAAAAAAAGACTCTATGAACTACACGGTAGT